>JAREIK010011375.1:0-48218 GCA_029783825.1 Sapria himalayana | reverse complement strand
AAAAAAATATTTTTTTTGTTATTTTATTGTTTAAATAAAAGCTATAAATCACTAAATGCCTAACACTTAAATCACTAAACTAAAAATCCTGATCCCTTTATATAGATAATTCTTTAAACCGGTATACCCAAAATAATAATTAATAAATCTCATTTTTATTTGTTTGCATTATAATTTAAAAATTTATTTTGATTGTTAAGTTTTTTATTTATATATATAAAGTAATTATAAAATAAATAATAAGTTAAAATATAATTTATAAAAATAATTTTTCATCAAAAATAGATATGCTTATAAAAAGAATAAAAATTTAAAAATAAATGATTATTATAGTAATATTTTGCATTGCTTCTGAATCATTTTGGTTTTGATATTATATTTTAAGTAATATCAATCTTATTCATAATAGATTTTTAATTTATTTTTTGATAATTATTAGATTATCTATGAATAAATTGTTTATATTGAATTTATATGATATATAATTATTATGATTATTATAAATATATATTGTATTCTATTTTGAAAGAAATTTAAAATTTATTATATTTTCAAGGTTATTATCTTGAAAATGAGAAAGAATACAAATAATAATTTTTTGTAATTTCTTTTTTAAATAAATCCTATAGACCACTAAATGTTTACTTACTTAAATAAGCACTTCATAAAAACCCGAAACCCCTAAATACATAAACCTTATAACAGCTGTATACTACTTAATAAATAAAAAATCTAATTTTTATTTCTATTTATTATTATTTTAATATTCATTTTATTTATTTATATTTTGATTTTTTTAGAAAATTAATTACAAATAAATTTCTAGTGAGACAGTATTATTTATATATTTATTTATAATCATAAGAAAATATAAGCTTATACAAAGAAAGAAAAATTTAAAAATTAAATATTATTATTTAGTAATATTTTTTATTTGATTTTGAATCATTTGGGTTTTGTAAATATATTTTAATTAATATTTATTATTAATAATAGTTTATTAATTTAATATTTGATCATTTTATAATATCTATCGTTAAAATTATTTATATTGAATTTATATGATATATAATTAATAAGATTAATATAATTACACATGGTATTCTTATTTCAAATGATTTTAAAAAATTATTTTATTTTCAAATATTATAAACTTGAAAATCAAAAAAACAATTTTTTTATTTTTAAATAAAACCTATATACCACTAAATGCCTAAAAATATAATTTGCTAAACTCCTAAATGATAAAACCCTAAATAATCGATCCATTAAACCGTATCCATATATAATTGTGGGGCATTTGTGCTTCCATGGTAGTGAGATTGAGATATAGAAACATAGAAACAGATAAAACAACAATATATATATCCCATTCAGCAACCATCCATGATAGATTCAAAAAATGGGAAATACACCAAAAATAACGTGGTTTGCTAGTCGCTCAGAACGACTAGCTAAATCCACCAGAAAATGCTTTTGCTTACAGATTAAGGCAACAGAAATGTCTTACAGTTTGCAGCACATAGAATAGTCGTGATAAATCACATAAGAGAACAGAGAGATACGATGAACAATTCCATGGGTCAAAAATAGCCACCCGAAAATAAAATTATAAAACATTTTATATTAAAATTTCTCTCGTTCATTTAACCTGAGCGGTTCGATCATGAGATGGGTCAGGCTCTGCTCCAATTTCGCCCGTTGTCAGATCAGCAGACCTCCATTATTGTGCTACTGCTGCATACCCGCCTCTTAATATTTCATTTCTTGCATTTACGTAAAAATATTAAAAAAGAAAAAATATTTGGTTATACAAATAGATAATCAAAAATAAATTACATATACAGCAATAATAAATCATAAATTTCATTTTAATTTGTATTCATTATAATTTTAAATATTCATTTTAAATTTTATTAGTATATTTTTTTATATAAATATAATTACAAATAAATAATTAATCAGACAAATATAATATTAATATTTACTTTTAATAAAAAAAATATAATCTTATAAAAAGAAGTAAAAATTTTAAAACAAAAAATTATTATTTAGTAATAAATTTTCATTGATTTTGAATCATTTTGGGTTTTGTAATTATATTTTAATTATAATCTATCATATTAATAATAGTTTATTAATTTATTTTTTGATAATTGATATCATATCTATCAATAAAATTATTTATAATTAGTTTATACTATATATAATTATAATGATTATTATTACTAATATTTTATTCACATTTTAAAAAAATTTTAAAATTATCATATTTTCAATGTTATGACGTTTGAAAATGTGAAAAATAATAAAATAATTTTTTTGTTAATTCATTGTTTAAATAAATCCTATAAAAACTAATGCCTAAATACTTAATCAATAACTCCTAAATCTCGAAAACCATAAATAGATAATCATTTTAAATAGGTATACCCTAAATAATAATAAAATCTCAATATTATTTTTTTCATTATAATTTGAAATATTCATTTTAATTATTTATTCATTTATTTTTATATAATTATTAATTACAGAATAGATTGAATAGATAAATATAATATATATAATTTTTTTCATCAAAAAATATAGATAAACTTTTTAAAAGAAAAAAAATTTAAACAAAAAATTATTATATAGTAATATATTTTGCTTTGTTTCTGGATCATTTTAGGTTTTGTAATTAATTTAAATTGATATCTATCTTAATATCAATAGTTTATAAATTTAATTTTGATCATTATTTTAATATATATCATAAATTGGTTATATTAAATTTATTTGATATATAATTATTAATATTATTATAACTAAGTATTGTATTCACATTTCAAAAAATTTTTAAATTTATTATATTTTCAAAGGTTATAACCAATGAAAATGAGAAAAAATTATAGAAATTTTTTTGATATTTTATTTTTTTAAAAAACGTATAACCACTAAAAGGCTAAAAACATAAATCGCTAAAATCCAAATTAAAAAACCTCTAAATCTTAATCCATTAAACTGGTATACAGTAATAATAAATCATAAATCTCATTTTAAATTTTATTCAGTATCATTTTAAATTTTTATTTTAAATATTTATCAGTTTATTTTTATAGAATATTAATTACAAAATAAATTATTAGTGAGAAATATCTAATTTAAATTAAACCGGTATCCCTAAATAATAAATAATAAATCTCATTTTTTTTCATTATAATTTTAAATATTAATTTTAATTATTTATTTGTTTATTTTTATAAATATATTAATCACAGAATAAATTATGAGTTAGACAAATATAATTTATTTAAATTATTTTTCATCAAAAAATATACATAAACTTTTTAAAAGAAAAAAAATTCAAAACAAAAATTATTTATAGTATAATTCATATTTTATTATTTTGCTTTGCTTCTGAATCATTTTAGGTTTTGTAATTATATTTTAATTCATATCTATCTCATTAATAATAGATTATTAATTTATTTTTTGATCATTATTAAATATTTATCAATAAAATTGTTATTATTGAATTTATATTATATATAAATATAATGATTATTATAACTGAAGATTGTATTCACTTAAAAAAAATTTAAAATTTATTGTATTTTCATTGCTTATAACCTTTGAAAATATCAAAAATAACAAAATTAAATTTTTTGTTATTTTTTTTTAAATAAAACATATAAACCAGTAAATGATTATATAGGTAAATCAGTAACCTCCTAAATACATAAACCATTAAACCACTATATACAACTTAATAATTAATAAATCTAATTTTTATTTTATTTATTATAATTTTAAATATTTATTTTTATTATTTATTAGTTTATTTTTATTAAATATTTATTACAAAATAAATTATGCGACAAATATAATTTAAATAAAATATTTTTAATCAAAAAAAATATACGCTTATAAAAGAAGTAAAAATTTAAAAATTTAAAATTATTATATAGTAATAATTGATAGTTTAATCATGAATCGATTTGGGTATTGTAAATATTTTTTAATAAATATCTATCTTATTATTAATAGTTTATTAATTTAATTTTTGATCATTATAATATTATTTATCAATAAAATATTATATATTGAATTTATATTATATATAATTATTAAAATTATTATAACTAAATATTGTATTAACATTCCAAAAAAATTTAAATATTATTATATTTTCAAAGGTTATAACCTATGAAAATGAGAAAAAATTACAAATTTTTTTTATTATTTTATTGTTTAAAAAAACCTATAAACCACTAAATGCCTAAAAACATAAATTGCTATACTCCTAAACGACAAAACCACTAAATACTTAAACCATTAAACATGTGTACATTAATAAAAAATCATAAATCTCAATTTAATTTTTATTAAGTATATTTTAAATTTTTATTTTAATTATTTATTAGTTTAATTTTATAGAAATATTAATTACAAAATAAATTATTATTGAGACATATCTAATATAAAATTTGTTTATTAGCAAAAAATATATATCCTTATAAAAATAGGCTAAATTTTAAAACAAAAATTTATTATTTAGTAATATAATTTTTTTGATTTTAAATCATTTTTGATTTTGTAATTATATTTTAGTTTATATCATTCTTATTAATAATAGTTTATTAATTTTTATTGATCATTATTATAATATGCATTTATAAAATTATTTATATTGAGTTTACATATATATAATTATTAAGATTATTATAACTAAATATTATATTCACATTTTAAAAAATTAAAAATTATTATATTTTCAAAGCCTATAACCTTCAAAAATTATAAAAAATAAAAAATTAATTTTTTTTTGCATTCTTTAAATAAAAACTATAAATCTATAAAGGCCCAAACACTTAAATCACTAAACCCCAAAACAACTAAATACATAAACCATTAAACTAGTTTATACTAAATAATAAATAATAAATCTCTATTTTATTTGTATTCATTATAGTTTTAAATTTTTATTTTAATTATTTATTAGTTTATTTTTATAGAACTATAAATTAAAAATAAATTGAGGAAGACAAATATAATTTAAATAATTTACTTTTAAGAAAAAGAATATAAACTTATAAAAAGAAGAAACATCAAAATAATTATTATTTAGTAATATATATTATTTTGGTTTTGAAAAATTTACGTTTTGCAAATTTTAAATAAAATCTTTCTTATTAATAAAAGTTTATTAATTTATTTTTGATCATTAATATAATATCTATCATTATATTTGTTTATATTGAATTTACATGATATATAATTATTAAGATTATCATAACTAAATATAGTATTCACATTAAAAAAAATTTAAAAATTGTTATATTTTCTAAGGTTATAACCTTCAAAAATTATAAAAAATAACAAAAATAAATTTTTTGTTATATCATTGTTTAAATAAAACATATAAACCATTAAATGCCTAAACACATAAATCTCTAAACTCCTAAACCCGAAGCCCCTAAATACCTAAACCTTTAAACTCGTAAACCTTAACTATAATTTAAATAATTTTTTGAAATATTAATTACAAAATAAATTATGAGTGATACAAATATAATTTAAATAATTTATTTTTTATCAAAAAATATATAATCTTATAAAATGAGGCAAAAATTAAAAACAAAATTATTATTTAGTAATAAATTTACTTTTATTTTTAATCAATTTAGTTTTTGTAATTAAATTTTAATTTATATCTATCATATCAATAATAGTTTATTGATTTATTTTTTGATAATTAATATAATATCTATCAATAAAATTGTTTATACTTTTTTTTATATTATATTTGTTATAATAATTATTTATTATAAATATTGTATTCACATTTTTAAAAAATTTTAAAATTATTATATTTTCAAAGGATGTAATCTTTGAAAATTTGAAAAAATATAAAAAATAATTTATTTGTTATATCATTGTTTAAATAAAACTTATAAACCACTAAATGCCTAAATACTTAAATGAATAACTTCTACATCTCGAAATCCCTAAATACATAATTTTTTTAATCAGATAAATCCTTAATAATAAATAATAAATCTCATTTTTATTTTTTTCATTATAATTTTAAATATTCATTTTAATTATTTATTGTTTATTTTATATAAATATTAATTACAAAATAAATAATGAGTTAGACACTTATAATTTATATAAATTATTTTTCATTAAAAAATATAGATAAACTTATTAAAATAAAAAAAAATTAAAACAAAAATTATTATATAATAATATAATTTGCTTTGCTTCTAAATCATTATTGGTTTGGTAATTATATTTTAATTGATATCTATCTTATTAATAATAGATTATTAATTTTTTTTTGATCATTATTAGAATATTTATTAATAATATTGTTTATGTTGAATTTATATGATATTTAAATATAATGATTATTATAAATAAATATTGAATTCACTTTCGAAAAAAATTTTAAATTATTATATTTTCAAAGATTATAAGCTTTGAAAATGTGAAAAAATAAAAAAATATTTTTTTTTGATATTTCATTGTTTAAATAAAACCTATAAACCACTAAATGCCTAAACACTTAATTAAATAACTCCTAAATCTGTAAAACCCTAAATAATAAATAATAATCCTTTTAAACCTGTAACCCTAAATAATAAATAATAAATCTCCATATTATATTTTTAATTATAATTTTAAATATTTATTTTATAATATTCATTTTAATTATTTATTTGTTTATTTTTATATAAATATTAATTACAAAAAATTTATGAGTTCCACAAATATAATTTATGTAAATTATTTTTCATCAAAATTATAGATAAACTTTTTAAAAGAAAAAAATTTCAAAACAAAAAAATATTGTATAGTAATATATTTTTGCTTATAAATCATTATAGGTATTGTAATTGTATTTTAATTGATATATATCTTATTAATAATAGATTATTAATTTATTTTATGATCATTATTAGAATATTTATCAATAAAATTGTTTATATTGAATTTATATGAATTATAAATATAATGATTATTATAACTAAATATTGAATTCACCTTTGAAAAAAATTTAAAAATTATAATATTTTCAAAGGTTATAACATTTGAAAATATCGAAAACTAATAAAAATAAATTTTTTGTTTATTTATTTTTTAAATAAAACCTATACCCACTAAATGCATACACAGTTAAATCACTAAACTCCTAAACATCATAATGCCTAAATACATAAACCATTAAACACTATATACTACTTAATAATTAATAAATCTAATTTTTATTTCTATTTTTATAATTTTATATATTTATTTTAATTATTTATTAGTTTATTTCTAATAAATATTTAATAGAAAATAAATTATGAATGCGAGAAATATAATTTAAATAATTTTTTTTAATCATAAAAGTATTTACGCTTATATAATAAGTAAAAATTTAAAAATTAAAAATTATTATTAAGTAATATATTTTACATTAATTTTGAATCAATTTGGGTTTTGTAAATATTTTTTAATTAATATCTATCTTATTATTAATAGTTTATTAATTTAATTTTTGAACATTTTATAATATCTATCTATAAAAATGTTTAGAATGAATTTATATGATATAATTAGTAATATTATTATAACTAAATATTGTATTCACATTTCAAAAAATTTTAAATATTATTATATTTTCAAAGTTATGACATATGAAAATGAGAAAAAATTACAATATTTTTTTTATTTTATTGTTTAAATAAAACCTATAAGTCACTAAAAGCCTAAAAATATAAATTGCTAAACTCTTAAATGACAAAACCTCTAAATACTTACACAATTAAACTAGTATACATTAATAATAAATCATAAATTTCATTTTAATTTTTATTCAGTTTAATTTTAAATTTTTATTTTAATTATTTATAACTTTATTTTATAAAAATATTAATTACAAAATAAATTATTAGTTAGATAGTTTATATTAATTATGTTATTGCTTTTCTTCTGAATCATTTAAGGTTTTCTAATTATATTTTAATTGATATCTATCTTATTAATAATAGATTATTAATTTATTCTTTGAACATTATTAGAATATTTATAAATAAAAATCTTTATATTGAATTTATATGATATATAAATATAATTATTATTATGACTAAATATTATATTCACTTTGAAAAAAAATTTAAAATTATCATATTTTCAAAGGTTATAACCTTTGAAAATATGAAAAAATAAAAAAAAATATTTTTTTATTATTTCTTTGTTTAAATAAAACCTATACACCACTAAATGCCTAAACAATTAAATGAAGAAACTACAAAATTCCGATACCCCTATATAGATAATACTTTAAATCGGAATACACTAAATAATAATTAATAAATCTAATTTTTATTTGTTTTCATTATAATTTAAAAAAATCATTTTAATTGTTTAGTTTTTTATTTATATATATATATTAATTATTAAATAAATTATGAGTTAAAATATAATTTATTAAAAATATTTCTCATCAAAAAATAGATAAGCTTATAAAAATCATAAAAATCATAAAAATTTAAAAACAAATAATTATTATTTAGTGATATATTTTGCTTTGCTTTTGAATCATTTTAGGTTTTGATATTATATTTAAGTATATTAATCTTATACATAATATATTTTTAATTTATTTTTGATAATTATTAGAATATCTATCAATAAAATTCTTTATATTGAATTTATATTATATATAATTATTATGATTATTATAAATAAATATTTTCACTTTTCAAAAATTGTAAATATTATTATATTTTCAAGTGTTATAACCTATGAAAATTATAACAAATAATAAAAGTTTTTTTGTCATTTTATTTTTTTATATTAAACCTAAACCACTAAAAGCCTAAAAACATAAATCGCTAAACTCCTAACGACAAAACCTCTAAATACTTAAACTATTAAACTGGTATACATTAATAATAAAATTAAATCTCATTTTAATTTTTATTCAGTATAATTTTAAATTTTTATTTTAATTATTTATCAATTTATTTTTATAGTAATATTAATTACAAAATAAATTATTAGTGAGATGGATCTAATTTAAATTAAACCGGTATACATAAATAATAATTAAAAAAATATATATCACATTTTTTTTATTATAATTTTAAATATTCATTTTAATTATTTATTTGATTATTTATATATAAATATTAATTACAAAATAAATTATGAGTTAGACAAATATAATTTATATAAATTATTTTTAATCAAAAAAATATAGATAAACTTATTAAATCAAAAAAAAATTCAGAAACAAAAAATTATTATATAGTAATATACTTTTCTTTGCTTCTGAATCATTTTAAGTTTTATAATTATATGTTAATTAATATCTATCTTATTATTAATGGATTATTAATTTATTTTTTGATTATTATCAGAATATTTATCAATAGAATTGTTTATATTAAATTTATATAATATATAAATATAATGATTAGTATAACTAAATATTGTATTCACATTTGAAAAAAATTTAAAAATTATTATATTTTCAAATGTTATAACCTTTGAAAATATCAAAAAATAATAAAAATAAATTTTTTATTATTTTATTTTTTTAATAAAACCTATAAACCACTAAATGCATAGACAGTTAAATCAGTAAACTACTAAACCTCATAATGCCTAAATACATAAGCCATTTAACCGCTTTATACTACTTAATAATTAATAAATCTAATTTTTATTTCTATTTATTATAATTTTAAATATTAATTTTAATTATTTATTAGTTTATTTTTATAGATATATTTATTACAAATTAAATTATGAGAGCATCATATATATTTTAATTAATTTATCTTTAATAAAAAAATATATGCTTATAAAAGAAGTAAAAATTTAAAAATTAAAATTATTATCAAGTAATATCTTTTACTTTAATTCTGAATCAATTTGGGTTTTGTAAATATTTTTTAATCAATATCAATCGTTTTATTAATAGTTTATTATTTAAAATTTTGATCATTATTATATTATCTATTAAAAAAATTGTTTATATTGAATTTATATGATATATAATTATTAATATTATTATTAATAAATATTGTATTCACATTTCAAAAAATTTTAAATATCATTATATTTTCTAAGGTTATAACCTATGAAAATGAGAAAAAATTACTAATTTTTTTTTATTTTATTGTTTAAATAAAACCTATAAACCACTAAATGCCTAAAAACATAAATTCTTAAACTCTTAAATGACAAAACCTTTAAATACTTAAACTATTAAACAGGTGTACATTAATAAAAAAACATAAATCTCAATTTAAAATTTATTAAGTATAATTTTTTAATTTTTATTTTAATTATTTATCAGTTATTTTTATAGAAATAGTAATTACAAAATAAATTATTAGTGAGACAGATCTAATTAAAATAATTTATTTTTCATTAAAAAAATATATATCCTTATAAAAAGAGGAAAAATTTTAAAAACAAAAATTTATAATTTAGGAATATATTTTATTTTTATTTTGAATCATTTTATATTTTGCAATTATATTTTAATTTATATCTAACTTATTAATAATAGATTATTAATTAATTTTTTTGATCATTATTTAAAATATTTATCAAAAAAAATATTTTATATTTAAATATATTGATATATAGATTTAATAATTATTTTTACTAAATAGTGTATTCACTTTTGAAATAAATTTTAAAATTATTATATTTTCAAAGATTATAACCTTTGAACATGTGAAAAAACCAAAAATATATATTTTTTTATTATTTCATTGTTTAAATAAAACCTATAAATCACTAAATGCCTAAACACTTAAATCACTAAACTACAAAATCCCGATACCCCTATATAGTGAATCATTTAAACAGGTTGACCCTAAATAATAATTAATAAATCTCATTTTTATATATTTTCATTATAATTTAAAAAATTCATTTTGATTGTTTAGGTTTATATATATATATATAAATTTATAAAATAAATAATGAGTTAAAAATAGAATTTATAAAAATTATTTTCATCAAAAAATAGATAAGCTTATAAAAAGAATAAAATTTAAAAACAAATAATTAATATTAAGTAATATATTTGCTTTGCTTTTGAATCATTTTAGGTTTTGATATTATATTTTAAGTAATATCAATCTTATTCATAATAGATTTTTAATTTATTTTATCATAATTAACAGAATATCTCTCAATAAAATTGTTTATATTGAATTATATGATATATAATTATTATGATTATTATAAATAAATATTTATTCACTTTTGAAAAATATTTAAAAATTATTATATGTTCAAATGTTATAACCTTTTGAAAATATCAAAAATAATAAAAAAAAAATTTTTAAAATTTTTTTCTTAAATAAATCCTATAATCCACTAAAATGCATACACAGTTAAATCAGTAAACCTAAACCCTGTAATGCCTAAATACATAAACCATTAAACTGCTATATACTACTTAATAATTAATAAATCTAATTTTTATTTCTATTTATTATAATTTTAAATATTCATTTTAATTATTATTAGTTTATTTTTATAGAAATATTTATTACAAAATAACGTATGAGTGTGACAAATATAATTTAATTAATTTATTTTAATAAAAAAATATACTTATATAAGATGTAGAAATTTAAAAATTAAAATTATTATCAGTAATATATTTTACTTTAATTTTGAATCAATTAGGGTTTTCTAAATATTTTTTAATTAATATCTATCTTTTTATTAATAGTTTATTAATTTAATTTTTGATCATTATTATATTTATCTATCAATAAAATTGTATATATTGAATTTATATGATATATAATTATTAATATTATTAAAACTAAATATTGTATTCACATTTCAAAAAATTGTAAATATTATTATATTTTCGAAGGTTATAACCTATGAAAATGATAACAAATTATAAATTTTTTTTGTTATTTAATTTTTTTATATAAAACCTATAAACCACTAAAATCCTAAAAACATAAATTGTTAAACTTCTACCGACAAAACCTTTAAATACTTAACTATTAAACTAGTATACATTAATAATAAATCTTAAATCTCATTTTAATTTATATTCAGTATAATTTTTAATTTTTATTTTAATTATTTATCAGTTTATTTTTATAGAAATATTAATTACTAAATAAATTATTAGTGAGGTGGATCTAATTTAAATTAAACCGGTATCCCTAAATAATAAATAATAAATCTCATTTTTATTTCATTATAATTTTAAATATTCATTTTAATTATTTATTTGTGTATTTATATATAAATATTAATTACATAATAAGTTATGAGTTAGTCAAATATAATTTTTATAAATTATTTTTCATTAAAAAAATATAGATAAACTTATTAAAATAAGAAAAAATTCAAAAACTAAAAATTATTATATAGCAATAAAATTTTCTTTGCTTATGAATCATTTTAAGTTTTGTTATTATATTTTAATTAATATCTATCTTATTATTAATGGATTATTAATTTATTTTTTGATTATTATTAGAATATTTATCAATAAAATTGTTTATATTGAATTTATATAATATTTAAATATAATGATTAGTATAACTAAAGATTGTATTCACATTTGAAAAAAATTTAAAAATTATTATATTTTCAAAGGTTATAATCTTTGAAAATATCAAAAATAATAAAATTAAACTTTTTATTATTTTATTTTTTAAATAAAACCTATAAACCACTAAATGCTAGGGGTGCACATGGAACGGGACGGAAATGGGATTACAAATCTCCAGTCCCTTCCCACAGTTCAGATATTTTTTTTTGAAGATCTTGACCCGTCCCATAGGTTGAAAATATTGGGACTGGACGGGACGTAGATTGGGGATATTGGGAAGGAGAAAATGGTTCCACGATGGAACGTAGTTCGGACATTTTTTTCAAATTATTTTATTCAAACCAGCCAAGTTAGTTCATGTCGAAACCTTTTATTGTACTATTTATCATTACTTAGTTATGTATCTCTCAAACTCAAAATGGGCCTATTTTATTTGTCAAATAGGCTGAATACCGCAATAGAGTTCCATTACCTTGTCAAAAGCCTTGATGTGCAGAAAATGATAGAAATGTTAAATAGAATGGGACCGAGTTGTGTGCTTTATTTGGTTCTTTGTTTTGTCACAAGTTGGCTTTGTTCAGCCGAGTGAAAGTTAACCATAATAGCAATACTACATTTTTTAAACAATTACTTACACTATTAAAGGAATAGCTAAAGATGACCACACACATTGGTAGCATCAATTACTACTTAAGTAATTGCTAAAATTAGGAAGCTTAATATAACAAAAAAAATACAACTAATAACAACAATGATAATAATCATTTCAAAGGTCCATTTCGGAACATCAACGAAAATCCAAACCCAATTAATTATCTCTTCTACAACTCCTCCCTCTTCTTTCTCCACTATAGAAGGACAACCAAGGATGAAACCGTGTTAATCATGTAGACACAAATTTCTAAAATGAAAGAGTAATAAAAAAATAAAATATTACCTTATAAAATTTAATACACCCATTCCAAATTAGTTGGCCAACTATAGTTGGAAGAATATTTGGATCTTGAGAACCCTCTGAAAATTGTAATTGAACCATATTTTTATTAAATTGAATGAATAAAATAAGTAAAAGTGAAATTATAATTTACAAGATTTGTATACTAACCTGATTCATTATCATCAAGGTCTTGAACTAATTCTTCAATTTCAATAGGTTTTTTTGATCTTCTCAACCAATCTTATAGACATATGAGAACTTCAGCTATAATAGATGTTAAAGAACTCCTAAATTTATCTAAAGTTCTCCCCCCAGTGCTAAATGTAGATTCGTAGGCTACAGTAGATGCTTGGATAGCAAATACATCCTTTGCTACATTTTCCAAAGAAGGATACCTAACCTAATTTACCTTCTACCAGTTTAGAAGATCAAAATCAATTCTATTTTTTTCAAGTTTGTCCTCCAACTACCTATCCAACTCTTCCAAAGTTGCAACTTCTTGTTGTTTCTCCAAATCAACAAAAACAATCATCAACTTAAGTATCGCTACCATCAAAGAAATTATCATTTTTCTTCAACACAGTAGAAGAGAAATCATCTTCTTTTGATTCATCTTCATTTAAATCTTTATAATCATCCATCATCTCATTTAAAGCATTTATAACCTTTTTCATCAAATTTTTTGCCAATTCCTCTCCATAATGCTAAGTGTACTTAACCTTGAAATATTTGAGGTTATATCTAAGATCTAACACTACTGCTAAAAAAACCATAATATTTGTTGACTGAAGAGAACCCCAATATTTGTTAAATTTATGCCTCATTTTCATAGCCATTTCAGACACTATTGGAACGTTTGAACCAAACTCATTAAAAAACATTTTGTCTTTGTCCTCCAACTTATCAAATTCTTTATGATATTTTATATCAGTTTGTAGCATAAATAAGTTGAATTCAATCTTGTAGGACAATCTAATTGCAATGAAGATCCATATGTCAAGTTTGCTTCTTCAACACAAAACTTAAACATAGCAAATCCTTTAGGACTCCTCCTCACATATTTCACAACACCTCTAATTTTTTGAATAGTACCCTCAACTACTGCAATGCTATCTCTGACAATTAAGTTTAGGATATGAGCACAACATCTCATATTAAAATACTCGCCTCTCAAAGGTACAACAATTTTCTTCGCAAGCCTTTTTTTGAATTTTTCAACTGAAGCATCATTATTTGATGCATTGTCAACAGTAATGAACATTAGCTTTCTCAAAACCCATTCATTCATGCAAAACTCAATAGCATTTCTAATATTAACTCCAGAATAACTTTTAATTATGCAAAAGATCAAAAGCCTTTTATGCATATTCCATTGAGAATCAATTAAATGAACAGTCAAACATATAAAAAATAAATTTTGAATGCTAGTCCAAGTGTTGGTAGTCAATGAAACTCTACAACAATGAGATGATATGCTATCAAATAATTTCTTCTTTTTCTTCACAAACAAAGAAAAACAATCCCTCGGTGTAGAGTGCCTAGATGGAATTTTAAATTGAGGCACAGTAACTTCACAAAACTCCTTGAACTCATCCCTCTCAACAAAACAAAAAGGTAATTCATCTTTTATGATCATTTTCACCAAAGCATCCCTAACTAGTTGTTGATCAGATTGCCAACAAGTTAATTTGTTATCTTATGAACTAGTACCATTAGTGAAACTCAACAAAGATAGTGACTTGTCTTTACCTTTGTGAGCTTCTATTAATTCTTTTTTTGTGTGGAAATTTCCTTCAAGTCTCTCTCAAGTATTTCCATAAACCCGAAGTACATTGATCACTTTTTGCCAAGTATTTATTCCTACACCATATACAGGCTGCCCTACCAGTTTCAATTCCCTCTGAATCAACTAATATCTCATAAATTTCCCAAACAGCAGACTTATACTTTTTATGAGCTTGAGGTTCAGATGTACCTTGACTTTCTTTTACAATTGGAATTGAAGAACCTGGCGTAACAATAAAATGGTTCGTGAAATGATGATGATTGGATTTACCAGTACTTTGATCATTTGAGATGTGATCTTCTTCAATTTATTGTATTGTTCGTTTAGCGTTGGATTGTGCCATTTGCATTGCCATTAATTAATATGATATGTTAAGTATAAATACATATATATATTTCAAACAAGCAAGCTCTACAAAACTTAGTGTAACACATTCAGCTCACTTATTCGGCCCAACCACAACACCACAATATATACTCAACAAAACTGACTGACACACATAATAATAATAATTAATCACTCAATTATCATCATAAAAACAAACCAAAAGGCTAGTTGCATCTAAGACACGGTGGAGGCAACCAGAAGTGCGATGGACAAGGGCTGGACCTAACTGAACATGGTTGAAACGACGTGAGGTGGCATGGAACTCGTCGGAACAGCAATAGATACGTCCGAATTGGATGGGCAGTAGCGGAATTGGTGGCATCTTCATGTATTATATATATATATTACTAGTTCTAGTATCGGTTTTTTAGGACGGGATGGTTCTCGGGATAGATATTGCTTATGATCCGGTATCATCCCAAAAGAAAAAATACTTGATAGAACGGGATGGGAAAAGTCAAATTCAACGGATTTTTCTTTGTCACGATTCTTTCGAGACAAGACTTCGGGTCGGGTCGCGAATCTTCAAGTCCAGTGAGCAGCCATACTAAATGCATATAAAGTTAAATCAGTAAACTCCTAAACCCCATAATGCCTAAATACAGAAACCATTAAACGGCTAAATACTACTTAAAAATTAATAAATCTATTTTTTATTGCTATTTATTATATTTTTAAAGATTCATTTTAATTATTTATATTTTTAATTATATATAAATATTAATTACAAAAATAAATTGAGTTAGAAATATAATTTATATAAATTATTTTTCATCAAAAAATTATTGATAAACTTTTTAAAAGGAAAAAAAATTTCAAAACAAAAAATTATTATATAGTAATATATTTTGCTTTTTGTCTGAATCATTTTAGGTTTTGTAATTATATTTTAATTGGTATCTATCTTATTAATAATAGATTATTAATTTATTTTTTGATCATTATTAGAATATTTATCAATAAAATTGTTTTTATTGAATTTATATGATATATAAATATAATGATTATTATAACTAAATATTGTATCACATTTAAAAAAAATTTAAAAATTATTATATTTTCATAGGTTATAACCTTTGAAAATATCAAAAAATAATAAAAATAAATTTTTTATTATTTTATTTTTTTAATAAAAATAATATAATGATCGTTATTTTATTTTTTATTATTTTCAAAGGTTAAATCGTAAACTTTTAAAACTTATAATGATAAATACATAAACCATTAAACCGCTATATACTACTTAATAATTAATAAATGTAATTTTTATTTCTATTTATTATAATTTTAAATATTCATTTTAATTATTTATTAGTTTATTTTTATAAAAATATTTATTACAAATTAAATTATGAGAGTGACATATATATTTTAATTAATTTATTTTTAATCAAAAAAAATATATGCTTATAAAAGAAGTAGAAATTTAAAAATTAAAAATTATTATCCAGTAATATCTTTTTACTTTAATTTTGAATCGATTTGGGTTTTGTAAATATTTTTTAATTAATAGCAATCTTTTTATTAATAGTTTATTATTTTAAATTTTGATCATTATTATATTATCTATCAAAAAAATTGTTTATATTGAATTTATATGATATATAATTATTAATATTATTATTACTAAATATTGTATTCACATTTCAAAAAATTTTAAATATCATTATATTTTCTAAGGTTATAACCTATAAAAATGAGAAAAAATTACAAATTTTTTTTGTTATTTTTTTTGTTTAAATAAAACATTTAAACCACTAAATGCCTAAAACATAAATTGCTAAACTCCTAAATGACAAAACCTTTAAATACTTAAACTATTAAACAGGTGTACATTAATATAAAATCATAAATCTCAATTTAATTTTTATTAAGTATAATTTTAAATTTTTATTTTAATTATTTATCAGTTTCTTTTTATAGAAATATTATTTACAAAATAAATTATTAGTGAGACAGATCTAATTTAAATAATTTATTTTTCATTAAAAAAAATATATCCTTATAAAAAGATGTAAAATTTTAAAAACAAAAATCTATTATTTAGTAATATATTTTATTTTTATTTTGAATCATTTTAGATTTTCAATTATATTTTAATTTATATCATTCTTATTAATAATAGTTTATTAATTTTTTATTGATCATTATTATAATATCTATTAATAAAATTATTATATTGAGTTTACATTATATATAATTAATAAGATTATTAATACTGAATATTATATTCACATTTAAAAAAAATTAAAAATTATTATAATTTCAAAGGTTATAAACTTCAAAAATTAAAAAAAATAAAAAAAAATCAAAAAAAAATCAAAAAAAATCAAAAAAAATCAAAAAAATCAAAAAATTTAATTTTTTTTTCTTTTATTCTTTTATTCTTTAAATAAAAACTGTAAATCACGAAAGTCCTAAACACTTAAATCACTAAACCCCAAAACAACTAACTATTTAAACCATTAAACTAGTATATCCTGAATAATAAATAATAATTCTTAATTTTATTTCTATTCATTATAATTATAAATATTCATTTTAAGTATTTATTAGTTTATTTTTATAGAATTATAATTAAAAAAAATTATGTGGAAGACAAATATAATTTAAATAATTTACTTTTAATAACAAAAAAATATAAACTTATAAAAAGAAGCAAAACATCAAAGAAATTATTATTTAGTATTATATTTTACTTTGATTTTGAATAAATTTACATTTTGCAAAATTTACATTTTGCAAATTTATTTTTTGATCATTAATATAATATATTTCATTATAATTGTTTATATTGAATTTACAAGATATATACTTATTAAGATTATCATAACTAAATATAGTATTCATATATAAAAAATTTAAAAATTGTTATATTTTCAAAGTTTAAGACATTCAAAATTGAGAAAAAATAACAAAATTAATTTATTGTTATATCATTGTTTAAATAAACCTTATAAACCATTAAATGCCTAAACACATAAAGTTCTAAACTGCTAAACCCCGAAGCCTCTAAATACTTAAACCTTTAAACTCGTAAACCTTAAATAAAATTTAAATAATTTATAGAAACATTAATTACAAAATAAATTATGAGTGATACAAATATAATTTAAATAATATATTTTTCATCAAAAATAGATATAAGCTTATAAAATGATGCAAAACCTAAAAAAAACTTATTATTAAGTAATAAATTTTTCTATAATTTTGAATCATTTTAGGTTTTTTAATTATATTTTAATTTTATATATATCATATTAATAATAGTTTTTTAATTTATTTTTTGATAATTGATATAATTTCTATCAATAAAATTGTTTAGATTTAGTTTATATTATATATAGTTATAATATTTATTATTACTAAATATTGTATTCACATTTTTAAAAAATTTTAAAATTATGATATTTTCAAATGTTATAACCTTTGAAAATTTGAAAAAATATCAAAAATAAATTTTTTATTATTTCATTGTTTGAATAAAACCTATAAACCATTAAATGACTAAATACTTAAATCAGTAACTTCTAAATCTAAAAATCCCAAAATAGATAAATTTTTTAAACATGTATATCCTAAATAATAAAGAATAAATCTCAATTTTATTTTTTTAATTATAATTTTAAATATTCATTTTAATTATTTATTTGTTTATTTTTATATAAATATTAATTACAAAATAAAATATAAGTTATACATATATAATTTATATAAATTATTTTACAACATTAAAATATAGATAAACTTAATAAAATAAAAAAAATTTTAAAACAAAAAAATATTATATAGTAATATGCTTTGATTTGTTTCTAAATCATTTTAGATTTTGTAATTATATTTTAATTGATATATAACTTATTAATAATAGATTATTAATTTATTTTTTGATCATTATTAGAATTTTATCAATAAAAATGTTTATATTGAATTTATATGATATATAAATTTATTAATTATTATAACTAAATATTGTATTCACTTTTGAAAAAATTTTTAAAATTTTTATATTTTCAAAGTTTATAACCTTTGAACATGTGAAAAAATAAAAAAAATATTTTTTTTGTTATTACATTATTTCAATAAAACCTATAAATCACTAAATGCCTAAACACTTAAATCACTAAACTACAAAATCCTGATACCCCTATATAGATCATCCTTTAAATCGGTATACCCTAAATAATAATAATTAAATCTCATTTTTATTTGTTTTCATTATAATTTAAAAAATTAATTTTTATTGTTAGTTTTATATTATATATATATATTAATTATAAATAAATTATGAATTAAAAATATAATTTATAAAAATTATTTTTCATCAAAAAAATGATAAACTTATAAAAAGAATAAAAATTTAAAAACAAATAATTAATATTAAGTAATATATTTTGCTTTGCTTTTGTATCATTTTAGTATTTGATATTATATATTAAGTAATATCAATCTTATTCATAATAGATTTTTAATTTATTTTTTTATAATTATTAGAATATCTATCAATAAAATTATTTATATAGAATTTATATGATTTATAATTATTATGATTATTATAAATAATATTTATTCACTTTTGAAAAAGATTTAAAAATTATTCTATTTTCAAAGCTTATAACCTTTGAAAATATCAAAAAATAATAAAAATAATTATTTTTTATAAATAAAAACTATAACCACTAAATGCACACATAGTTAAATCAGTAAAGTTTTAAACCCCATAATGCCTAAATACATAAACCATTAAACTGCTATATACTACTTAATAATAAATAAATCTTAATTTTTATTTCTATTTATTTTAATGGTAAATATTCATTTTAATAATTTATTAGTTTATTTTTATTGAAATATTTATTACAAAATAAAGTATGAGTGCGAAAAATATAATTTAATTAATTTATTTTTAATAAAAAAATTATACGGTTCTAAAAGAAGTAAAAATATAAAAATTAAAAATTATTTTATAGTAATATATTTTACTTTACTTTTGAATCAATTTGGGTTTTGTAAATATTTTTTAATTAATTTCTATCTTTTTATTAATAGTTTATTAATTTAATTTTTGATCATTATTATATTGTTTATTAATAAAATTGTTTATATTGAATTTATATGATATATAATTATTAATATTATTATAATTATATATTATTTTCACATTTCAAAAAATTGTAAATATTATTATA
The DNA here is from genome assembly GCA_029783825.1 of Sapria himalayana. Taxonomy (NCBI): domain Eukaryota; kingdom Viridiplantae; phylum Streptophyta; class Magnoliopsida; order Malpighiales; family Rafflesiaceae; genus Sapria; species Sapria himalayana. The sequence goes on along the minus strand of JAREIK010011375.1, from coordinate 27,330 downwards.
TTTTCAAGGGTTATAACCCATGAAAATGATAATAAATTATGGAATTTTTTTTGGTTTTTTTATTTTTTTTATATAAAACCTATAAACTACTAGAAGCCTAAAAACATAAATCGCAAAACTCATAATGAAAAAACCTCTAAATACTTAAACTATTAAACTGGTATACATTAATAATAAATTTTAAATCTCATTTTAATTTTTATTCAGTATAATTTTAAATTTTTATTTTAATTATTTATCAATTTATTTTTATAGAAATATTAATTACAAAATAAATTATTAGTAAGACGGATCTAATTTAAATTAAATCAGTATCCCTAAATAATAAATATAATATAATATATTTCATTTTTTTATTATAATTTTAAATATTCATTTTATTTATTAATTTGTTTATTTATATATAAATATTAATTTTACAAAATAAATTATGAGTTAGACAAATATAAATATTATAAAAATATTTTTTCATCAAAAAAATATAGATAAACTTAATAAAAAAATTCAAAAACAAAAAATTTTTATATAGTAATATATCTTTCTTTGCTTCTTAATCATTTTAAGTTTTGTAATTCTATTTTAATTATATCTATCTTATTATTAATGGATAATTAATAATATGTTTATGATTATTATTAGAATATTTATCAATAAATTGTTTATATTGAATTTATATAATATATAAATAAAATGATTAGTATAACTAAATATTCTATTCATATTTGAAAAAAATTTAAAAATTATTATATTTTCAAAGGTAATAACCGTTGAAAATATCAAAAAATAATAAAAATAAAGTTTTTGTTATTTTATTTTTTCAATAAAACCTATAAACCACTAAATGCTTGGGGTGTATTGGGATGGGACAGGATGGGGATTACAAATCTACAGTCCCTTCCCACAGTTCAGAGATTTTTTTTTGAAGATCCAGACCCGTCCCATAGGTTAAAAATATTGGGATGGTACGGGATGGAGATCCGGGATTTTGGGTAGGAGAAAACGTATCCGTGATGGAAAGGAATTCAGACATTGTTTTCCATTTATTTTTTTCAATTTATTTTCTTCAAACCGGTCAAGTTAGTTCATATCGAAACCTTTTGTTGTTCCATTTATAATTCCTTAGTTTAGTATCTTTCAAACTCAAATTGGGCCAATTTTGTTTTGTCAATTAGGCTAAATACCACAAACGAGTTCCATTACCTTATCAAAAGCTGTGATGTGCAGAAAATGATAGAAATGTTAAATAGAACGGGACCGAGTTGTGTGCTTAATTTGGTTCTTTGTTTTGTCACAAGTTGGCTTTGTTTAGCCGATTGAAAGTTAACCATATTTGCAATACTATATTTTTAAAAAATTACTTAAAAATATTAAGGAATAGCTAAAGATGACCACAAACATTGGTAACATCAATTACTACTTAAGTAATTACTAAAATTAGGCAACTTAATATAACAAAATAAATAAAACTAATAACAACCATGATAATAATCATTTCAAAGGTCCATCCCAGAATAGCAACGAAAATTTAAACCCAATTAATTATCTCTTCTACAACTCCACCCTTTTCTTCCTCCAATGTAGAAGGACAACCAAAGATGAAAACATATTAATCATGTAGACATAAATTTCTAAGATGAAAGAGTAATAAAAAAACAAAATATTACCTTATAAAAAAATATACACCCATTCCAAATTTAGTTGGACAACTATAGTTGGAAAAATATTTTTATCTTGTGACCCCTCTGAAATTGTAATTGAACTATATTTTTATTAAATTGAATGAATAAAATAAGTAAAAGTAAAATTAAAATTTACAAGATTTGTATACTAACCTAAATCATTATCTGTATAATTTTATATAAAACCTATAAACCACTAAAAGCCTAAAAACATAAATCACTAAACTCCTAACGACAAAACCTCTAAATACTTAAACTATTAAACTGGTATACATTAATAATAAATCTTAAATCTCATTTTAATTTTTATCAGTATAATTTTAAATTTTTATTTTAATTATTTATAAGTTTATTTTTATAGAAATATTAATTACAAACTAAATTATTAGTGAAACGGATCTAATTTAAATTAAACCGGCATCCCTAAATAATAAATAATAAATAATAAATCTCATTTTTTTTTGAATATAATTTTAAATCTTCATATTAATTATTTATTTGTTTATTTATATATAAATATTAATTACAAAATAAATTATGAGTTAGAATAATATAATTTATATAAATTATTTTTAATTAAAAAAATATAGATAAACTTATTTAAAAAAAAATTCAAAATCAAAAAATTATTATGTAGTAATATATTTTTCTTTGCTTCTGAATCATTTTAAATTTTGTAATTCTATTTTAATTAATATCTATCTTATTATTAATGGATAATTAATTATTTTTTGATAATTATTAGAATATTTATCAATAAAATTGTTTATATTGAATTTATATAATATATAAGTATAATGATTAGTATAACTAAATATTGCATTCACATTTGAAAAAAATTTAAAAATTATTATATTTTCAAAGGTTATAACCTTTGAAAATATCAAAAAATAATAAAAATAAATTTTTTGTTATTTTATTTTTTTAATAAAACCTATAAACCACTCAATGCTAGGGGTGCTCATGGGACGGGACGGGTTGTGGATTAAAATCTCCAGTCCCTTCAGATAGTTCAGAGATTTTTTTTTGAAGATCCAGACCCATCCCATAGGTTGAAAATATTGGGATGGGATCGGACAGAGATAGGGGATTTTGGGTAGGATAAAATGGTTACGAGACGGAACGGAGTGCGGACATTTTTTTCAATTTATTTTCTCAAACCGACCAAGTTAGTTCATGTCGAAACCTTTTGTTGTACCATTTATCATTCCTTAGTTATGTATCTTTCAAACTCAAATTGGGCCAATTTTGTTTTTTTCAATTAGGCTGAATACCGCAAACGAGATCTATTACCTTGTCAAAGCTTTGATGTGCAGAAAAGGATAAAAATATTAAATAGAACGGGACCGAGTTGTGTGCTTAATTTGGTTCTTTGTTTTTTCACAAGTTTGCTTTGTTCAGCCGAGTGAAATTAACCATTATAGCAATACTACATTTTTTAAACAATTACTTAAAATATTAAGGAATAGCTAAAAATGGCCACAAACATTGGTAGCATCAATTACTACTTAAGTAATTTCTAAAAATTGGCAGCTTAATATAACAAAAAAATACAACTAATAACAACCATTATAATAATCATTTAAAATTTTCGTCACGGAACAGCAACGAAAATTCAAATCTAATTAATTATCTCTTCTACAACTCCTCCCTTTTCTTCCTCCACTTTAGAAGGACAAACAAAGATGAAAAAGTGTTAATCATGTACACATAAATTTCTAAGATGAAAGAGTAATAAAAAAACAAAATATTACCTTATATAATTTAATACACCCATTCCAAATTTAGTTGGCCAACTATAGTTGGAAAAATATTTGGATCTTGTGACCACTCTGAAAATTGTAATTGAACCATATTTTTATTAAATTTAATGAATAAAATAAGTAAAATGAAATTAAAATTTACAAGATTTGTATATTAACCTGATTCATTATCATCAAGGTCTTGAACTAATTCTTCAATTTCAATAGGTTTGTTTGAGCTTCACAACCAAACTTTTAGACATATGAGAACTTCAGCTGTAATAGATTTTAAGAACTACTAAATTTATCTAAAGTTCTCCCCCCAGTGCTAAATGTAGATTCGTAGGCCATAGTAGATGCTTGGATAGCAAATACATCCCTTGCTACATTTGCCAAAGAAGGACATCTAACCTCATTTACCTTACACCAGTTTAGAAGATCAAAATTAATTCTATTTTTTTCAAGTTTGTCCTCCAATTACCTATCCAACTCTTCCAAAGCTACAACTTCTTATTCTTTCTCCAATTCAACAAAAAAATCATCAACATAAGTTTCACTACCATCAAAGAAATTATCATTTTTCTTCAACACAGTAGAAGAGAAATCATCATCTTTTGATTTATCTTCATTTAAATCTTTATAATCATCCATCATCTCATTTAAAACATTTATAACCTTTTTCAGCAAATTTTTAGCCAATTCCTCTCCATAATGCTAAGTGTACTTAACCTTGAGATATTTGAGCTTATATCTAGGATCCAACACTACTGCTACAAAAAGCATAATATTTGTTGACTGAAGAGAACCCTAATATTTGTTGAATTTATGCCTCATTTTCATACCTATTTTAGACACCATTATATCTCTACTATTTTTACAAAGTTCAATTTTTTTAAAAATTCGAATAATCTCAAGAAAATAAACACTAGAGGCAGAATATTATGAGCTAGAAAATTTACAAGTTACCTCATAAAAAGTTTTCAAAAAATGAGACAAAATTTTAGCATTTGTTCAGTCTCTCTCAGTTGGAACATTTGAACCAAATTCTTCAAAGACCTTTAGTCTTTGTCCTCCAACTTATCAAATTCTATTTGATATTTTATTTCAGTTTGTAGCATCAACTAAGTTGAATTCCATTTTGTAGGACAATCTGATTGCAATGAAGATCCATATATCAAGTTTGCTTCTTCATCACATAACTTAAACATATCTAATCTTTTAGGACAGTCAAACATATATAAGAAAATTTTGAATGCTACTCCAAGTGTCGGTAGACAATGAAACTCTACAATAATGAGATGATATGCTATTAAATAATATCATATTTTCCTTCACAAACAAAGAAAAACAATTCCTCAATATTGAGTGTCTAGATGGAATTTTAAATTGAGGTACACTAACTTCACAAAACTCATTAAACTCATCCCTCTCAACAAAAAAAAAGCAATTCATCTTTTATGATCATTTTCACAAAAGCCACCCTAAATAGTTGTTGATCAAATTGCCAACAAGTTAATTTGTTATCCTCTGAACTATTACCTTTAGTAAAACTCAACAAAGATTGTGACTTGTCTTTACCTTTGTAAGCTTTTATTAATTCTTTTTTTGTGTGGAAATTTCCTACAAGTCTCTCTCAAGTATTTCCATAAACCTGAAGTATCTTGATCATTTTTTGCCAAGTATTCTTTCATACACCATATACAAGCTGCCCTGCCAGTTTCCTTTCCCTCTAAATCAACTAATATCTCATAAGTTTCCCAAACATCAGACTTATACTTTTTATGAGCTTTAGGTTAAGATCTAACTTTACGTTCTTTTACAATTGGAATTGAAGAACCTGTTGTAACAATAGGAGGGTTCGTGAAAGAATGATGATTTGATTTACCAGTACTTTGATCATCGAGATGTGATCATCTTCAATTTATTATATTTTTGTTTACCATTGGATTGTACCATCTGCATTGCCATTAATTAAAATAATATGTTGAGCATAAATACATATAAAAATTTTAAACAAGCAAGCTCTACAAAACTTACTGTAACACATTTAGCCCACCCATTTGGCCCAACTACAACACCACAACCAATAATCAACAAAACTGACTGAGACACATAATAATAATAATTAATCACTCAATTCTCGTCAGAAAAACAAACCAAAAGGCTGGTTGCATCTGAGACACGGTGGAGGCAACTAGAAGTGCGACGGACAAGGGCTGGACCTAACTGAACTAGGTTGGAATGGCGTGAGGCGGCCTGGAACTCATCGGAAGAGCAATTGGTGCATCGGAATTGGATGGGCAGTAGTAGAATTGGTGGCATCTTCATGTTATATAGATATATATATATATATATTCTTGGTTCTAGTATTGGTTTTTAGGATGGGATGGTTCTTGGGATGGATATTGCTTAAGATCCGGAATACTTCCAAAAGAAAAAATACGTGAGAGAACGAGATGGGAAAAGTCAAAGTCAATAGATTTTCTCAGTCCCGATTCTTTCGGGACAAGACTTCGAGTCGGATCGTGAATCTCCGAGTCCCTTGAGCAGCCCTAATAAATGCATATAAAGTTAAATCAGTAAACTCTTAAACACCATAATCCCTAATTACATAAACCATTAAACCGCTAAATACTACTTAATATTTAATTAATCTATTTTTTATTGCTATTTATTATATTTTTAAATATTAATTTTAATTATTTATTATTGTATTTATTTAGAAATATTAATTTACAAAATAAAATATGAGTTGGACATATATAATTTAAATAATATATTTTTTATCTAATAAAAATATATGCTTATAAAATAAGTATAAAATTAAAAATTAAAAAGTATTATCAAGTAATATAAGTTACTTTAATTTTGAATCAATATGGGTTTTGTAAATATTTTTTAATTAATATCTATCTTAATATTAATAGTTTATAAATTTAATTTTTGATCATTATTATAATATATATCATTAAAATTATTTATATTAAATTTATATGATATATAATTATTAAAATTTTTATAACAAAATATTGTATTAAAATTTCACAAAATTTTAAATATTATTATATTTTCAAATGTTATAAACTATGAAAATGATAAAAAAGTATAAAATTTTTTTTATTATTTTATTTATTTAAATAAAACCTATAAACCACTTTTTGCCTAAAAACATAAATCCATAAACTCCTAACGACAAAACCTGTAAATACGTAAATCATTAAACTGATATACATTAATAATAAAACATAAATCTCATTTTAATTTTTATTTAGTATTATTTTAAATTTTATTTTAATTATTTATCAATTTATTTAATAGAAATATTAATTACAAAATAAATTATTAGTGAGACAGATCTATTTTTAATTTAACTGGTATCGCTAAATAATAAATAATAAATCTCATTTTTTTTCATTATAATTTTAAATATTCATTTTAATTATTTATTTGTTTATTTATATATAAATATTAATTACAAAATAAATTGAGTTAGACAAATATTATTTTTAAAAATTATTTTTCATCAAAAAATTATTGATAAACTTTTTAAAAGAAAAAAAAATTTCAAAACAATAAAATATTATATAGTAAAATATTTTGCTTTTCTTCTGAATTTATTTTAGGATTTGTAATTATATTTTAATTGATATCTATCTTATTAATAATAGATTATTAATTTATTCTTTGATCATTATTAAAATATTTATCAATAAAATTGTTGATATTGAATTTATATGATATATAATTATAATGATTATTATAACTAAATATTGTATTCACATTCAAAAAAAATTTAAAAATTATTATATTTTTAAAGGTTATAACCTTTTAAAAAATCAAAAAATAATAAAAATAAATTTTTTATTATTTTATTTTTTTAATGAAACATATAAACCACTAAATACATAAACCCCGTAATACCTAAATACATAAACCATTAAACTCCTCTATAATACATAATAATTAATAAATATAATTTTAATTTCTATTTAATATAGTTTATATATTCATTTTAATTATTTATTAGTTTATTTTTATAGAAATATTTATTATAAAATAGATTATGAGTTAGACAAATATAATTTAAATAATTTATTTTTAATCAAAAAAAATATATACGCTTATAAAAGAAGTAAAAATTTAAAAATTAAAAATTATTATCCAGTAATATATTTTACTTTACTTTTGAATCAATTTGGGTTTTGTAAATATTTTTTAATTAATATCACTCTTTTTATTATTAGTTTATTAATTTAAATTTTGATCATTATTATATTATCTATCAATAAATTGTTTATATTAAATTTATATGATATATAATTATTAAAATTATTATAACTAAATATTGTATTTGCATTTCAGAAATATTTTAAAAATTATAATATATTCAAAGGTTATAACCTATGAAAATGAGAAAAAATTACAATTTTTTTTGCTTATTTTATTGATTAAATTAAACCAATAAACCACTAAATGCCTAAAAACCTAAATCGCTAAACTCCTTAAAAGATAAAACCTCTAAATACTTAAACCATTAAACTAGTATACATTAATAATAAATCATAAATATTATTTTAAGTTTTATTCAGTATAATTTTAAATTTTTATTTTAAATAATTTTCAGTTTATTTTTATTTAAATATGAATTACAAAATATATTATTAGTGAGATTGATCTAATTTAAATTAGACCGGTATACCCTAAACAATAAATAATAAATCTCATTATTTTTAATTATAATTTTAAATATTCATTTTAATTAATTATTTGTTTATTTTTATATAAATATTAATTACAAAATAATTTTTGAGTTACACAAATATAATTTATTTAAATTATTTTTTATCAAAAAATTATAGAAAAACTTTTTAAAAGAAAAAAAAAATTAAAACAAAAAATTATCATATAAAAATATATTTTGCTTTGCTTCTGAATCATTTTAGGTTTTGTAATTATATTTTAATTAATATCTATCTTATTAATAATAGATTATTAAGTTATTTTTTCATCATTATTAGAATATTTATCAATAAATATGTTTATATTTAATTTATATGATATATAAATATAATGATTATTATAAATAAATATTGTATTAACTTTTGAAAAAAATTTTAAAATTATTATATTTTCAAATGTTATAACCTTTGAAAATGTGAAAAAATAAAAAAAAATATTTTTTTTGTTAATCTATTGTTTAAATAAAACCAATACACCACTAAATGCCTAAGCATTTAAATCACTAAACTACAAAATCTCGATACATGTATATAGATAATCCTTTAAATCGGTATAACCTAAATAATAATTAATAAATTTCATTTTGATTATTTAGTTTTTTTATTTTTATATATGTATTAATTATAAAATAAATTATTAGTTAAAAATATAATTTATAAAAATTATTTTTCATAAAAAAATTAATAAGCTTATAAAAAGAATAAAAATTTAAAAATAAATTATTATTATTTAGTAATATATTTTACTTTTCTTTTGAATCATTTTAGATTTTATATTTTATATTTTAAGTAATATCAATCTTATTCATAATAGATTTTTAATTTATTATTTGATAATTATTAGAATATCTATCAATAAAATTATTTATATTGAATTTATCTGATATATAATTATTATGATTATTATAAATAAATATTGTATTCACTTTTGAAAAAAATTTAAAAATTATTATATTTTCAAAGGTTATAATCTTAAAAAATGAGAAATAATAATAAAAAAAAATTTTAGATATTTTAATTTTTAAATAAAACCTATAGACCCTTAAATGCTTACTTACTTAAATTAGTAAGCTCATAAACCCTGAAACCCCTAAATACATAAAGATTTTAACAACTATATACTACTTAATAATTAAAAATCTCATTTTTATTTCTATTTATTATAATTTTAAATATTCATTTTAATTATTTATAGTTTAATTTTTAAGAAAAATTAATTACAAAATAAATTTCGAGTGAGACAGATATTATTTAAAAATATTTATTATTATTCAAAAAAATATATACGCTTATAAAAGGAAGGAAAAATTTAAAAATTAAATATTATATATTTAGTAATATATTTTGATTTGATTTTGAATCATTTTGTGTTATGTAAATATATTTTAATTAATATTTATATTATTAATAATAGTTTGTTAATTTAATTTTTGATCATTATTATAATATCTATCATTAAAATTGTTTAAATTGAACTTATATGATATATAATTAGTAAGATTAATATAATTATACAAAGTATTCACATTTCAAAAAATTTTAAAAATTATTTTATTTTTAAAGGTTATAACCTTGGAAAATCAGAAAAAATCTAAAATTTTTTTTTATTTTTATTCAATAAATAAAACATATAAACCACTAAATACCTAAAAACCTAAATTGATAAACTCCTAAATGACAAAACTCGTAAATAATAAAACCATTAAACCGGTATAACACATATAATAAATCATAAATCTCATTTTATTTTGTATTTATTATAATTTTAAATATTCATTTTAATAATTTATTAGTTTATTTTTATATAAATATCAATCACAAAATAAATAATGAGTGAGACAAATATAATTTTAATAATTTACTTTTAATAAAAAAAAGCTTATATAAAGAAGTAAAAATTTAAAAACAAAAAATTATTATTTAGTAATATATTTTACTTCCATTTTTAATCATTATATATAGGTTTTGCAATTATATTTTAATTGAGATCAATCTTAATAATAATAGTTTATTAATTTATTATTTGATCAATTTTATAATATCTAGCAATAAAATTACTTATATTTAATTTAAATGTCTTATAATTATTAAGATTATTATAACTAAATATTATATTTACATTTGAAAAAAATTTAAAAATTATTATATTTTCAAAGGTTATAACCTTCAAAAATGATAAAAAATCATAAAAATAATTTTTTTTTATTCTTTTATTATTTAAATAAAACTTATAAACCACTAAATGGCTAAACATTTAAATCTATAGACTTCTAAACCCCAAAACCCCTTAAATACTTAAACCATTAAACCTATATAAACTAAATAATAAATAATAAATCTAATTTTTATTAGTATTCTTTATAATTTTAAATATCCATTTTAATTATTTTTTAGTTTATTTTTATAGAAATATTAATTGCAAAATAAATAATGAGTGAGACATATATTTTTTAGTAAATTATTTTTTATGAAAAAAATACAAGCTTATAAAAATAAATGAATTTTCAAAAATTTAAAATTTTATTTAGTAATATAATTTACTTTGATTTTTAAATTATTTTGGGTTCTACAAATATATTTTAATTAAAATATGTCTTATTAATAATAGTTTATTAATTTATTTTTTGATCATCAAAATAATATATATTAATAAAATTTTTTATATTGAATTTACATCAAATATTATTATTAAGATTATTATAACTAAGTATTGTATTCATATTTTAGAACTATTAAAAAATTATTATATTTTCAAAGGTTATAACCTTTGAAAATCACGAAAATTCATAAAAATAAATTTTTTGTTATTTCATTGATTGAATAAAATCTATAAATCAATAAATATAACCTAAATGTGTAAACATATAAATAAATAAACTCATTAACCCCAAAACCACAATAAACTTAAACTATTAAATAGGTATACCCTAAATAATAAATAATAAATCTCATTTTTATTAGTATTCATTATAATTTTATATATATATTTTTATTATTTATTAGTTTATTTTTATAGAAATATAAATTTAAAAATAAATTAATAGTAAGACAAATATAATTTAAATAATTTATTTTTCATAAAATAATATATATGGTTATAAATTGATACAAAAATTTAAAAATTTAAAATTAATATTTAGTAAAATATTTCACTTTTATTTTGAATCATTTTAGGTTTTGTAAATATATTTTAAACAATATTTATCTTATTAATAATTATTTATTAATCTTTTGTATGATCATTATTATAATATATATCAATATAATTGTTTATATTGAATTTACATGATATATAATTATTAAGATTATCATAACTAAAAATAGTATTCACATTTAAAAAAAATTTAAAAATTGTTATAGTTTCAAAGGTTATATCATTCAAAAATGAGAACAAATAACAAAAAAAAATTTTGTTATTTTATTTTTAAATAAAACTGATAAACTACTAAATGGCTAAACACTTAAATCACTAAATTCTTAAATCCCAAAACTCATAAAAATATATTATTTTAAACCTGTATATTTTATCTTATTAATAATAGTTTTATTTAATATCGATCTTATTAATATATTTTACTTTGATTTTGAATCATTTTAGGTTTTGCAATTAAATTTTATTTAATATCTATCTTATTAATAATAGTTTATTAATTTATTTTATTATCATCATAATAATATCTATAAAAATAATTATTTATATTGAATTTACATAATATATAATTATTTAGATTATTATAACAAAATAATATTTTCATATTTAAAAAAAAATGAAATTTATTAAGTTTTCAAAGGTTATAACTTTTGAAACTGGTAGGGCAGCTTTTATATGGTGTAGGAAAGAATAATTGGCAAAAAGTGATCAAGGTAATTCGGGTTTATGGAAATACTTTAGAAAGACTTGTAAATTAACACAAAAAAGAATTAATACAAGCTCACAAAGGTAAAGACAAGTCACAATCTTTGTTGAGTTTCACTAAAGAACTAGTTTAGAGGATAACAAATAAACTTATTGGCAATTTGATCAACAACTAGTTAGGGAGGCTTTGGTGAAAATGATCATAAAAGATGAATTGTCTTTTTTGTTTTGTTGAGAGGGATGAGTTTAAAAAGTTTTATGAAGTTTGTGTGCCTCAATTTAAAAATCCATCTAGGCACTATGTGTTGAGAGAATGTTTTCTTTGTTTGTGAAGGAAAATAAGAAATTATTTGTGAGCATATCATCTCATTGTTGTAGAGTTTCATTGACTACCGACACTTGGAGTAGCATTCAAAATTTGTCTTATATATGTTTGACTGTTCATTCCATTGATTCTCAATGGAATATGTATAAAAGGCTTTTGAACTTTTGTGTAATTAAATGTCATTATGGAGTTAATATTAGAAATTCTATTGAGTTTTGCATGAATCAATGGGGTTTGAGAAAGTTGATGTTTATTACTATTGACAATGCATCAAATAATGATGTTGTAGTTGAACAATTGAAAAAAAGGCTTGTGAAGAAAATTGTTGTACCTTTGAGAGGCGAGCATTTTCATATGAGATGTTGTGCTCATATCCTAAACTTAATTGTCAGAGATGATATTGCAGTAGTTGAGGGCGCTATTCAAAAAATTAGAGGTGTGGTTAAATATGTGAGGAGCAGTCCTAAAAGATTAGATATGTTTAAGTTATGTGTTGAAGAAGCAAACTTGTCATATGGATCTTAATTATAATTAGATTGTCCTACAAGATGGAATTCAACTTATTTGTTGCTACAAACTGATATAAAATATCAAAAAGAATATAATAAGTTGGAGGACAAAGAAAAAAGGTTTTTGAAAAAGTTTGGTTCAAACGTTCCAACTAAGAGAGACATAACAAACACAAAAATTTTGGCTCGTTTCTTGAAAACTTTTTATGAGGTAACTTGTAAATTTTCTAGCTCATAATATTCTACCTGTAGTGTTTATTTTCCTGAGATTATTCGAATTTTGAAAAAAAAATTGAGCTTTGTGAAAATAGTAGAGATACAATGGTGTCTGAAATGGGTATGATAATGAGGCATAAATTCAACAAATATTGGGGTTCTCTTCAGTCAACAAATATTATGCTTTTTGTAGTAGTAGTGTTGGATCCTAGATATAACCTCAAATATCTCAAGGTTAAGTACACTTAGCATTATGGAGAGGATTTGTCTAAAAATTTGGTGAAAAAGGTTATAAATGCTTTAAATGAGATGTTGGATGATTATAAAGATTTAAATGAAGATAAATCAATAGAAGATGATTTCTCTTCTACTGTGTTGAAGAAAAATGATGATTTCTTTGATGGTAGTGATACTTTTGTTGATGATTTTTTTGTTGAATTGGAGAAAGAACAAGAAGTTGCAGCATTAGAAGAGTTTGATAGGTAATTAGAGGACAAACTTGAAAAAAATAGAATTGATTTTGATCTTCTAAACTGGTGGAAGGTAAATGAGGTTAGGTATCCTTCTTTGGCAAATGTAGCAAAGGATGTATTTGCTATCCAAGCATCTACTATGGCCTATAAATCTACATTTAGCAATGGGGGGAGAACTTAATAAAAATTTAGGAGTACTTTAACACCTATTACAGCGGAAGTTCTCATATGTCTACAAGATTGGTTGAGTAGTTTAAACAAACCTATTGAAATTGAAGAATTTGTTCAAGACCTTGATGATAATGAATCAGGTTATTATACAAATCTTTTAAATTTTAATTTCACTTTTACTTATTTATTCATTCAATTTAATAAAAAATATGGTTCAATTACAATTTTCAGAGGGGTCTAAATATCCAAATTTTCTTCCAACTATAGTTGGCCAACTAAATTTGGAATGGGTGTATTAAATTTATAAGGTAATATTTTGGTTTTTTATTACTCTTTCAGCTTATAAATTTATGTCTACATGATTAACACGTTTTCATCTTTGGTTGTCCTTCTATAGTGGAGGAAGAAAAGGGAGGATTTGTAGAAGAGATAATTAATTGGGTTTAGATTTTAGTTGCTGTTCTGTGATGGATTTTTGAAATGATTATTATCATGGTTGTTATTAGTTGTATTTTTTTTGTTATATTAAGCAACCTAATTTTAGCAATTACTTAAGTAGTAATTTATGCTACCAAAGTTTGTGGTATTCTTTAGCTATTCCTTAATATTTTAAGTAATTGTTTAAAAAATGTAGTATTGCTATTATGGTTAACTTTCACTCAGCTGAACAAAACCAACTTGTGAAAAAACAAAGAACCAAATTAAGGACATAACTCGGTCCCGTTCTATTTTAAATTTAGATACTTTTCTGCACATCAAAGCTTTTGACAAGATAATGGAACTTGTTTGCGGTATTCAACCTATTTGACAAAACAAAATTGACCCAATTTGAGTTTGAAAGATACATAACTAAGGAATGATAAATGGTACAACAAAAGGTTTCGACATGAACTAACTTGGCCAGTTTGAAGAAAATAAATTGAAAAAAATGTCCGATCTCCGTTCTATCCCGGAACCATTTTCTCCTACCGAAAATTTCCGATTTCCATCCCCTCCCATCCTGATATTTTCAACATATGCGACGGCTTTGGATCTTCAAAAAAAATATCCGAACTATGGGAATGGACTGGAGATTTGTAATCCTAATCGCGTCCCGTCCCATGAGCACCACTAGCATTAAGTGGTTTATAGGTTTTATTTAAAAAATAAAATAACAAAAAATTTAATATAACCTTTGAAACTATAACATTTTTAATTTTTTTTTAAATGTGAATACTATATTTAGTTATGATAATCTTAATAATTATATATCCTGTAAATTCAATATAAACAATTATATTGATAAATATTATAATAATGATCATACAAAAGATTAATAAACAATTATTAATTAGATAAATATTGTTTAAAATATATTTACAAAACCAAAAAGGATTCAAAATCAAATTGAAATATTTTACTAAATATTAATTTTAAATTTTTAAATTTTTGTATCCATTTATAAGGTTATATATTTTTTGATGAAAAAAAAATTATTTAAATTATATTTGTCTAACTATTAATTTATTTTTTAATTTATATTTCTATAAAAATAAACTAATAAATAATTAAAATGTATATATAAAATTATAATGAATACTAATAAAAATGAGATTTATGATTTATTATTTAGGGTATACCTATTTAATAGTTTAAGTTTATTGTGGTTTTGGGGTTAATGAGCATATTTATCGATATGTTTTATTTATTGATTTATATTTTTTATTTAATCAATGAAATAACAAAAATTTATTTTTATGAATTTTCCTGATTTTCAAAGGTTATAACCTTTGAAAATATAATAATTGTTTAATAGTTCTAAAATATGAATACAATACTTAGTTATAATAATCTTAATAATTATATTTGATGTAAATTCAATATAAAAAATTTTATTAATATATATTATTTTGATGATTAAAAAAATAAATTAATAAACTATTATTAATTATACAGATATTAATTAAAATATATTTGCAGAATCCAAAATAATTCAAAATCAAAGTAAATTATATTACTAAATAAACTTTTAAATTTTTGAAATTTTGTTTATTATTATAAGCTTATATTTTTTTCATAAAAAATAATTTATATATATTATATCTCTCTCACTCATTATTTATTTTTTAATTAATATTTCTATAAAAATAAAATAAAAAATAATTAAAATGAATATTTAATATTATAATGAATACAAATAAAAATGAGTTTATTATTTATTATTTTGGTTATATAGGTTTAATGGTTTAAGTATTTAGGGGGTTTTGGGGTTTAGGAGTCTAGAGATTTAAATGATTAGGCATTTAGTGGTTTATAAGTTTTATTTAAATAATAAAATAATTAAAAATTATTTTTGTGATTTTTTATCATTGTTGAAGGTTATAACGTTTGAAAATATAATAATTTTTAAATTTTTTTTAGAAAGTGAATACAATATGAAATTATAATAAGCATAATAATTATATATCATATAAATTCAATATAAACTTTTTTATTGATATTTATTATAATAATGATCATAAAAAAGTAATAACATATTATTAATAAGATAAATATTGTTTAAAATATATTTACAAAACCTAAAATGACTCAATATCAAAGTGAAATATTTTACTAAATATTAATTTTAAATTTTTAAATTTTTGTATCCATTTAAAATCCTATATATTTTTTGATGAAAATTAAATTATTTAAATTATATTTGTCTCACTATTAATTTATTTTTTAATTTATATTTCTATAAAATTAAACTAATAAATAATTAAAATGTATATTTAAAATTATAATAAATACTAATAAAAATGAGATTTATGATTTATTATTTAGGGTATAACTATTTAATTGTTTTAGTATTTTGTAGTTTTCGGGTTAAGGAGTTGATTGATTTATATGTTTACACATTTAGGTGTTTATAGGTTTTATTTAATCAATGAAATAAAAAAAAATTATTTTTATGAATTTTCGTGATTTTCAATGGTTATAACCTTTAAAAATATAATAATTTTTTAATAGTTCTAAAATATGAATACAATATTTAGTTATAATAATCTTAATAATTATATTTGTTGTAGATTAAATATAAAAAATGTATTAATATATATTATAATAATTTAAAAAAATAAATTAATAAACTATTATTAATAAGATAGATATTAATTAAAATATATTTGAAGAACCCAAAATAATTCAAAATCAAAGTAAATTAGTTTACTAAATAAAATTTTAAATTTTTGAATTTTTGTATATTTTTATAAGCATATTTTTTTTTATAAAAAATTAATTATTTAAATTATATCTGTCTCACTCATTATTTATTTTGTAATTAATATTTCTATAAAAATAAACTAAAAAATAATTAAAATGAATATTTAAAATTATAATGGATACAAATAAAAATGAGATTTATTATTTATTATTTATTATTTAGGTTATATAGGTTTAATGATTTAAGTATTTAAGGGGTTTTGGAGTTTAAAAGTCTAGAGATTTAAATGTTTGGCTTTTAGTGGTTTATAAGTTTTATTTAAATAATAAAATTTTTTTTTGTAATTTTTTATCATTTTTGAAGGTTTAAACCTTTGAAAATATAATAATTTTTAAATTGTTTTTAAATGTAAATATAATATTTAGTTAGAATAACTTAATAATTATAAGACATTTTAATTGAATATAAGTAATTTTATTGTTTGATATTATAAAAATGATCAAATAATAAATTAATAAACTATTATTAATATGATTGATCGCAACTTAAAATATAATTGTAAAACTTATATATAATGATTCAAAATCTAAATAAAATATATTACTAATTAATAATTTTTTGTTTTTAAATTTTTACTTCTTTATATAAGCTTTTTTTTTGATTAAAAATAAATTATTAAAATTATATTTGTCTCACTCATTATTTATTTTGAGATTGATATTTCTATAAAAAATAAACTAATAAATAATTAAAATGAATATTTAAAATTATAATGAATACAAATTAAAATGAGATTTATGATTTATTATATAGGTTATACCGGTTTAATGGTTTGATTATTTAGGAGTTTTATCGTTTAAAAGTTTTGAAATTTTTGTTTTTAGGCATTTAGTGGTTTATAGGTTTTATTTATATAATAAAAATTTAAAATTCTATTTTTTATTTTTTCTGATTTTCAAAGGTTATAACCTTTGAAAATAAAATAATTTTTAAAATTTTTTGAAATATGAATATCATGTATAATTATATTAATCTTGCTAATTATATATCATATAAATTCAATATAAATAATTGTAATGATATATATTATAAAAATGATAAAAAATTAAATTAATAAACTATAAAAAATAATATAAATATTAATTAAAACATTTTTACATATCACAAAATGATTCAAAATCAAATCAAAATATATTACTAAATAATAATATTTAATTTTTAAAATTTTTTTTTATTAGGTTATATTTTTTTTATTAAAATAAATTATTTAAATAATATTTGTCTCACTCGAAATTTATTTTGTAATTAATTTTTCTAAAAAATTAAACTATAAATAATTAAAATGAATATTTAAAATTATAATAAATAGACATAAAAATGAGATTTATTATTTATTAAGTAGTATATAGCTGTTAAAAGGTTTATGTATTTAGGGGTTTCGCGATTTATGAGCTTACTGATTTAAGTAAGTAAGCATTTAATGATCTATAGGTTTTATTTAAAAAATGATATAAAAAAATTTATTTTTATTATTTTTTCTCATTTTTTATGGTTATAACCTTTGAAAATATAATAATTTTTAAATTTTTTTCAAAAGTGATTTTAATATTTAGTTATAAAAATCATTATATTTATATATCATATAAATTCAATATAAACTATTTTTTTGATAAATATTCTAATAATGATCAAAAAATAAATTAATAATCTATTATTAATAAGATAGATATCAATTATAATAAAATTACAAAACCTAAAATGATTCACAAGCAATGTAAAATATATTACTATATAATAATCTTTTGTTTTGAAATTTTTTTTTCTTTTAAAAAGTTTATATATATTATTTTGATGAAAAATAATTTATATAAATTATATTTGTGTAACTCATAATTTATTTTGTAATTAATATTTATATAAAAAATAAACAAATATATAATTAAATTTGAATATTTAAAATTAAAAAAAAATGAGATTTATTCTTTATTATTTAGGATATACCGGTTTAATTTAAATTAGATCTGTCTCACTAATAATTTATTTTGTAATTAATATTTCTATAAAAATAAACTAATAAATAATTAAAATTATAGTGAATAATTAAAATAATTTATTTTGTTCCTCTCTCACCTCTAAAATGATTGCTAAAGCTCTAACCAAAATAATAGGTGCTTTTACTTTATCTCTATTATGTCTCGTCATATTTGATGTTGAATCACTGAGCTATCAAAGGTAATTCAATTCATGTACGCTAACAGACTAAACAAAAGTTGTACCGCTATGTGTTGAAATAGCTAGTTGTTGAGGATGCTATTAATATTGATTATTATTTTTTTCTAAAATATCTCTCATACACACACTCAAAGCAATTTTTTTAAAACATAGTTCAAATCTAAAAAAATAACCACCTTGTAGCCTATTAGAACAAACTAGCCCCATGGCAGATTGAGTAGGGCAAGAAGTATGGGCTCTCTTTCAATAAAGAATCAAAAAATTTATTTTATTGGCATGTTTAAGCCTTTTTTTATATCCTCGTGGATATGAAAAGTACCATTTCTTTCTTTTTATATTAAATGAGTTATGTATACAAGCTCACAATACCCAAAAAGGTGTAAATGAATCATATTCAAATGTATAAATGGTTTTAATCATTGCTCAAAATATTAGTCTTGCATATTGATACTCGAGGTCACAAATCAAAGGAAAAGCCAAAGTGATATTTCCAATCCCATGAATTTTAGCTATTGAAAGTTATAAAGAGTAGTACTCTAGCTTTAAATATTTCTAGGGTCATGACTTTTGCTCTTGAGGAATGTCCAAAGTTACAATCATTCCTAGTGCAATGACTTTGCAATATAAAGATAAAATGCACAAGCTATGGTTATATCCAATACTTTGACCCAGTATTATAGTGATTAATATGTATTCATTATCATTCTTAGAACCATCACAATATGTTCAAAAGAGAGACACAAGTTATGGTATATTCTCATCGATATGATTTTGTGTTCTAGTGACAAAATACACAATCATGACCATTGCTAATTCTACAATAATCTAAAGCAAGAAAGAGACTGAATCTATAACTCACCCTTTGAGTCATGACTTTGTGTTACATAAACAAAGTGATAATTCTGTGATATTCCTAAAAGTTGTGAATTTCAATTTAAATTTAACACTTGGTCATTTGATTATAAAAGTGCAAAGCATGATATTTAGGATTAGGGTTATAGTTTATAGTTTAATGTTTAGGACTTAAAGTTTAACGTTTATGATTTTTTTTGTTTTTATTTTTGGAAAATACACACATTATTTATCATTTAGGAACACAACTTACAAGAGACTAAAAAGCTGACTAATTTAGGCCAACCCACCAAATCCTATGCACATTAATGATTCTAAGCATAAAATACATAAAAAACATAATTCCTAATAATTCCAAGCGTACGAATAAAACTAAAATTACTTGGCATTCCCGGACTTCAGAGTTGGAATTGAGTCATTATGCACACTGCGTCCTTTCCATTCTGATTTGTCCAAACCTTTTGGAGGAACATGAATGATGCACCATATTAAAACTATGAAAATATAAGATTGTGCATGTGTGTGACATGCAGCATCAAGCGTTTGCCTATGTCATTATTATGCAATGGAATACATGTAAAATTGAATACTCATAAATCAACAAGTCCACATCTACGGCACTTTTTCAATTCATTCTCACCTATGAATTCCACATTTCTTTTGCTCCAATGATCCTCAAAAGAGTATATCTTGTGTTAGAATGCTTCCTCCTCGAGCTCTAAGAAGTGGCTGTATGTTGTACCGACAAAATATCAAAAAATATGCATGCATCGGTGTGCATGTGTGATGAGGTCCATCACATAGTCTAATTATCTACGCGTACAACGAAGCTAGAATACAAGTAAAATTACAAAATGCTAAAAAGATGGGTCTTCTGCTCCGGGGAGTGTAGCATCGCCTAATATGTATTCACAAAATGCATTAGTCGGCCCCACTTAGAGATACTCATGGGTCCAGTTTCCCTCATTGCATGCTACATAGAGAATAGACAAGATTGTGTGTGTGAGTATGTCATGATCCATCTCTACAAGTACATGGTGCATACAAAGTCCAAAATACAAATAAGACTACAAACATAAACTACAAGTTTGAATCTTTCGCTCTTGTGTGGCTAATCTGTACTTTATTGTTTACTGGCCCTTCTTGGTGATGCTTTGGATTTTCTGGCTCTCCAATTAATCATGGATTACAAGCTATTCCTGTTGGGCGATGGTTGTGTGGCCCTCTATGCTGCCTGATATGGCTAGTGGGACCCACCCCTAGCTACTCCTGGGTTTACTCCCCACCACTTTGCTCGATCTCGTCTGTTGTCTGAATGTTATCATCTCGGCTTGCTAGTTGGGCCCTCTACAAGCTTGTGGCACATACTTCTGGCTGCTTCCAGGACTTGCTGGCCCATCTAAATGCTACACCAAGATGGACAAGAATATGTGCACAAGTGTACGGTGATCCGTGGCTATGTGTGTGTGGTGCAGTAGTATCACGGTTTAGGAGTTTAGTAATTTAAGTATTTAGGTATTTTGTGGTTTATACGTTTTATTTAAAGAATTAAATAATAATAAAATTAGTTTTTTGATTTTTTCTCATTTTCAAGGTTATAACCGTTGAAAATATTATAATTTTTAATTTTTTTTCAAATGTTAATACAATATTTAATTATAATAATCATAAAAATTAAATATCATGTAAATTCAATATAAATAATTTTATTGATCGATATTATAATACTGATCATAAAATAGATTAATAATCTATTATTAATAAGATAGATATTAAGTAAAATATATTTGCAAAACTTAAAACGATTCAAAATCAAATTAAAATATATTACTAAATAATAATTTTTTTATTTTTAAATTTTTGATTCTTATTATAAGCTTATAAATTTTTTTGATGAAGATAAATTGTTTAAATTATATTTGTCTCATTCATAATTTTATTTTGCAATTAATATTTCTATAAAAATAAACTAATAAATAATTAAAATGAATTTTGAAATTATCATGAATACAAATAAAAATGATATTTATGATTAATTATTTAGGGTATACCAGTTTAATGGTTTAAGTATTTAGGAGTTTAAGAGTTTAGTGATTTAAGTGTTTAGGGCATATTGTAATTTATATGTTTTATTTAAATAATGAAATAACAATAAAATTATTTTTCAAATTTTTTATCAATTATGAAGGTTATAACCTTTATAAATATAATAATTTTTAAATTTTTTTTAATGTGAATACAATATTTAGTTATAATAAACATAATAATTATATATCATGTAAATTAAAAATAAACAATTTTATTGATAGATATTAATAAACTAAATATAAATTTAAATATAATAATGATCAAAAAATAAATTAATAAATTATTATTTATTGATAGATATTTATATATTATTTATAAATACTTAAACCATTAAAGATTGTTTAAATGTTTAAGTATTTAAGGGGTTTTGGGTTTTGGGGTTTAGGAGTTTAATGATTTAATCAGTTTAGGCATTTAGTAGTTTATAGGTATTATATAAACAATAAAATAACAAAAAAAATTATTTTTGTGATTTTATCTCATTTTCAAAGATAATAAACTTTAAAAATATAATAATTTTTAAATTATTTTCAAATGTAAATATAATATTTAGTTATAATAATCTTAATAATTATATATCATGTAAATTCAATATAACCAATTTTATTGATAAATATTCTATTAATGAATAAAAAATAAATTAATAATCTATTATTAATAAGATAGATATCAATTAAAATATAATTACAAAACCTAAAATGATTCAGAAGCAATGCAAAATATATTACTATAAAATAATTTCTTGTCTTGAAAATTATCTTTCTTTTAAAAAGTTTATCTATAATTTTTTGATGAAAAATAATTTATATAAATTATTTTTGTATAGCTCAATTTATTTTGTAATTAATATTTATATATAAATAAACATATAAATAATTAAAATGAATATTTAAAATTATAATGAAAAAAAAATAAGATTTTTTAATTAATATTTTGGGATACTATTTTAATTTAAATTAGATCCGTCTCACTAATAATTTATTTTTAATTAATATTTCAATAAAAATAAACTAATAAATAATTAAAATAAAAATTTAAAATTATACTGAATAAAAATTAAAATGAGATTTATGATTTATTATTAATCTATACCAGTTTAATGGAATAAGTATTTAGAGGTTTTGTCATTTAGGAGTTTAGCAATTTATGTTTTTAGGCATTTAGTGGTTTAGAGGTTGTATTTAAACGATGAAATAACAAAAAAAATTTGATATTTTTTTCATCTTTTCAAAGGTCATAACCTTTGAAAATATAATAATTTATATTTTTTTAAAAATGTAAATACAATATTTAGTAATAATAATCATTATAATTATATATAATATAAACTAATATAAATAATTTTATTGATTTTAATTATTTATTAATTTATTTTTATAAAATATTTATTTCAAAATAAATTATGAGTGCGACAAATATTAAATAATTTATTTTTAATCAAAAATTATATATATGCTTATAAGAGTAGTAAAAATTCAAAAATTAAAATTATTATATAGTAATATATTATAGTTTAATCTTAAATCAATTTGGGTATTGTAAATTTCAAAAAATTATAAATTTTATTATATTTTCAAAGGTTCTAACCAATGAAAATGATAATAAATTATAGAAATTTTTTTTGTTATTTTTTTTTATATAAACCTATAAACCATGAAATGCCTAAAAACATAAATCGCTAAACTCCTAACGGCAAAACCTATAAATACTTAAACTATTAAACTGGTATACATTAATAATAAATTAAATCTCATTTTAATTTTTATTTAGTTTAATTTTAAATTTCCATTGTAATTATTTATAAGTTTATTTTTATAGAAATATTAATTAGAAAATAAATAATTAGTGAGACGGATCGAATTTAAATTAAACCGGTATCCCTAAATAATAAATAATAAATAATAAATAATAAATAATAAATAATAAATAATAAATAATAAATAATAAATAATAAATAATAAATAATAAATAATAAATAATAAATAATAATAATAAATAATAAATAATAAATAATAAATAATAAATAATAAATAATAAATAATAAATAATAAATAATAAATAATAAATAATAAATAATAAATAATAAATAATAAATAATAAATAATAAATAATAAATAATAAATAATAAATAATAAATAATAAATAATAAATAATAAATAATAAATCCAATTATTTTTTATTATAATTTTAAATATTCATTTTAATTATTTATTTGTTTATTTATATATAAATATTAATTACAAAATAAATTATGAGTTAGACAAATATAATTTATATAAATTATTTTCCATAAAAAATATACTAAAATTTATTAAAAGAATAAAAAATTCAAAAACAAAAAATTATTATATAGTAATATATTTTTCTTTGCTTCTAAATCATTTTAAGGTTTGAAATTATATTTTAATTAATATCTATCTTTTTATTAATGGATTATTAATTTATTTTTTGATAATTATTAGAATATTTATCAATAAAATTGTTTATATTGAATTTATATAATATATAAATATAATGATTAGTATAACTAAATATTGTATTTTAATTTTAAAAAAATTTAAAAATTATTATATTTTCAAAGGTTATAACCTTTGAAAATATCAAAAAATAATAAAAATAATTTTTTGTTATTTTATTTTTTAAATAAAACCTATAAATCACTAAATGCGAATGGTGCTCATGGGACGGGACGGAATGGGGATTACAAATCTCCAGTCCCTTCCCACAGTTCGGAGATTTTTTTTTGAAGTTCCAGACCCATCCCATAGTTTGAAAATATCGAGATGGGACAGGACAGAGATCGGCGATTTTGGGTAGGAGAAAATGGTTCCGGGACGGAACAGAGTTCGGACATTTTTTTCAATTTATTTTCTTCAAACCGGCCAAGTTAGTTCATGTCGAAACCTTTTGTTGCATCATTTATCATTCCTTAGTTATGTATCTTTCAAACTCAAATTGGGCCAATTTTTTTTTGTCAAATAGGCCGAATACCACAAACGAGTTCCATTACCATGTAAAAAGCTTTGATGTGCAGAAAAGGATAGAAATGTTAAATAGAACAGGACCGAGTTGTGTGCTTAATTTGGTTCTTTGTTTTTTCACAAGTTGGCTTTGTTCAGTCGATTGAAATTTAACCATAATAGCAATACTGCATTTTTTAAACAATTACTTAAGATATTAAGGAATAACTAAAGATGACCACAAACAATGGTAGCAACAATTACTACTTAAGTAATTGCTGAAATTAGGCAGCGTAATATAACAAAACAATAAAACTAATAACAACCATGATAATAATCATTTCAAAGGTACGTCCCATAACAGCAACGAAGATCCAAACCCAGATAATTATCTCTTCTACGACTCCTCCCTTTTTCTTCCTCCACTAGAGAAGGACAACCAAAGATGAAAACGTGTTAATCATGTAGACATAAATTTTTAAGATGAAAGCGTAATAAAAAAACAAAATATTACGTTATAAAATTAATACACCCATTCCAAATTTAGTTGGCCAACTATAATTGGAAGAATATTTGAATCTTGTGACCCCCTCGGAAAATTGTAATTAAACCATATTTTTATTGAATTGAATGAATAAATAAGTAAAAGTGAAATTAAAATTTACAAGATTTGTATACTAACTTGATTCATTATCATCAAGGTCTTGAACAAATTCTTCAATTTCAATAGGTTTGTTTGAGCTTCTCAACCAATCTTGTAGACATATGAGAACTTCTGCTGTAATAGACGTTAAAGAACTCCTAATTTTTATTAAGTTCTCCCCCCATTGCTAAATGTAGATTTGTAGGCCACAGTAGATGCTTGGATAGCAAAGACATCCCTTCTACATTTTGCCAAAGAAGGGACACCTAACCTCATTTACCTTCCACTAGTTTAGAAGATCAAAATCAATTCTATTTTTTTCAAGTTGTTTTCCAAGTACCTATCCAACACTTCCAAAGCTACAACTTCTTGTTCTTTCTCCAATTCAACAAAAAAAATCATCAACATTAGTATCACTACCATAAAAGAATCATCATTTTTCTTCAACACAGTAGAAGAGAAATCATCTTCTTTTGATTAAACTTCATTTAAATCTTTATAATCATCCAGCATCTCATTTAAAGCATTTGATAAACTTTTTCACCAAAATTTTGGCCAATTCTTCTCTATTATGCTAAGTGTACTTAACCTTGATATATTTGAACTTATATCTAGGATCCAACACTACTACTACAAAAAGCATAATATTTCTTGACAGAAGAGAAACCCCAATATTGTTCAATTTATGCCTTATTTTCATACCCATTTCAGACACTATTGTATCTCTACTATTTTCACATAGCTCAATTTTTTTCAAAACTCAAATAATCTAAAGAAAATAAACACTAGAGGTAGAATATTATGAGCCAGATACTTTACAAGTTACCTCATAAAAGTTTTCAAGAAACGAGCTAAAATTTTGGCTTTTGTTCAGTCTTCTCAGTTGGAACGTTTTGAAACAACTCCTTCAAAAAACCTTTTGTCTTTGTCCTTCACTTATCAAATTCTTTTGATATTTATATCAGTTGTAGCATCAAATATGTTGACTTCAATCTTGTAGGACAATCTAATTGCAATGAAGATCCATATGTCAAGTTTGCATCTTTCAACACATAACTTAAACATATCAAATCTTTTAGGACTACTCCTCATATTTCACCACACCTCTAATTTTTTGAATAGCACCCACAACTACTACAATGCCATCTCTGACAATTAAGTTTAGGATATGAGCACAACATCTCATATTAAAATGCTCACCTCTCAAAGGAACTACACTTTTCTTACAAGCCTTTTTTTCAATTGTTTAACCGCAACATCATTATTTGATGCATTGTCAATAGTAATGCACTTCAACTTTCTCAAGCCCCATTCATTCATTCAAAACTCAATAGCATTTCTAATATTAACTCCAGAATGTCTTTTAATTACACAAAAGTTCAAAAGCCTTAGATTCATATTCCATTGAAAATCAATGAAATGAACAATCAAACATATATAAGACAAATTTTGAATGCTAGTCCAAGTGTCGGTAGTCAATGAAACTCTACAACATTGAGATGATATGCTATCAAATAATTTCTTCTTTTCCTTCACAAAGAAAGAAAAATAATCTCTCAACATAGAGTGCCTAGATGGAATTTTAAATTGAGGCACACTAACTTCACAAAACTCCTTAAACTCATCCCTCTCAACAAAAAAAAATGCAATTCATCTTTTAT
>JAREIK010011374.1:0-29619 GCA_029783825.1 Sapria himalayana | reverse complement strand
TATCTAGCCAGAAAGCCAAATAGATAGATAGATATTAAATATATAAATAGATAGATAGATATATATAAGGATAGATAGAGAGATGAAGAATATATAGATAGTTAGTTAGACAGATATATAGATTGAAAGATATATAGATAAACATATAGATTGATAGATAGTTATTTAGATAGATAGATAGATATATAGACATATATAGATATATATATATAGAACGACAGATATATATACTCACACATAGGCATATTTATAAATAGACAGATAGATAATTAGATAGAAGATAGAAAGATATACAGATAGATATATAGCCTATTTGATTAATAGACTGATACACAGATATATAGATAGATAGATAGATTGACAGATAAATAGTTAGATATGTAGAAAGATAAATAGATAGATAGATAGACAGATAGATTTATTGATTGATTGACCGATAGACTTTTATAGAGTTAGATAGAAAAGAGGTAGAAAGATAGACATATCAATAAATAGGCAGATATGTAGATAGGCAGATAGTTAGTATAGCAGAAATAAAAAAGATAGATAGACAAATAGACAAAAGATAGATAGATACTTATATAGATAGAAAAGATTAGAAGATAAAGAGTACATAGATAGAAAAAATATACAGATAGACAAATAGCCAAATTGATAAATAAATTGACAGGATTGATTTATTTATTGATAGAAGACAAAAAGATAGAAAGACATATAGATAGATAGAAATATTTATATATATATATAGATAGACAATAGATAAATAGATAAACAAATTTAAACATAGATAGATAGATAATTAGACAGATAGCCATATTGAAACATTGACAAATTGATAGATTAACAGATGGACAAATTGACAAATTTTCAGAAAGTGCGATAGGCAGATCAAGAGATAGACAGATCGACAGATAGAATGATAGATAGATAGATAGATAGACACATATAAATATAAAAATAGAGTGATACACAAATGGACAAATAGACAGATAGGCAGATTAACAAATAAACAAATAGACAAAAAGATAGATAGATTGATTGATAGATAGATAGATAGATAGACAGATAGACCGATAGACAAAGAGAAATAGACACTAGATAAATCAATAGATAGATAGATAGACATATAGACAGATAGATAAAGCGATTGATAGATAAATAGATAGATAGACAGATAGATAGATAGCCACCTAGACAAAAAGATAGATAGAAAGATAGATAACTATGCATATAGACAAATAGACATATAGATAGATAGACAAATAGATAAATAAATAGATAAATAGATAGACAAATAGACAAATAGACAGAGAGACATATAGAAAAATAAATACATAGCACTGATAAACAGAAAGACAGATAGATATATTGACATTTAGATAGATAGACTGATAGACAGATATATTGATAGACAA
Organism: Sapria himalayana; assembly: GCA_029783825.1. Lineage (NCBI taxonomy): Eukaryota > Viridiplantae > Streptophyta > Magnoliopsida > Malpighiales > Rafflesiaceae > Sapria > Sapria himalayana. The sequence goes on along the minus strand of JAREIK010011374.1, from coordinate 28,204 downwards.
ATAGAAAGATAGATAGACTAATAGATAGATATACTGATAGACTGATAAGTAAATATATGATAGACATAAGGATTGAATGATAGATTTTTTAACAATAGATAGATAGATAGATAGACAGATAAATAGATAGATAGATAGATAGATAAACATAAAGAAAGATTGATAAATTGAAAGATAGACTGATAGATAGACAGACAGATATAGATAGATAGATAGATATACCGATAGAAATATAGATAGATAGATAGATAGATAAATAGACAGACAGATAAATAAATAAATAAATAGATAGATAGATAGATATACAGATAGACAGATAGATAGACAAATATCTAGATAAACAAATAAATAGTCCAGACAAATATAAAGATAGAAAGTTATCCATATCGACATATACACAGATATATAGATATATAGATAGATAGATAGACAGAAAGATAGATAGATAGATAGACAGACAGATAGTTAGTTAGACAGACAGATGGACAGATATACATGTAGATAGATAGATAGATAGTTAAATAAATAGATAGACACATTAACAGATAGACAAACAGATAGATAGATAGATAGTTATATAGATAGATAGATAGATACACACATAGACACAAATATAGAAAGATAGTTTGATAGATAGATAGATAGACATATAGAATAATAGAAAGATAGATAGGTAGACAGATAGATACATAGATAGATAAACATAAAGACAAATAGATTGGTAGATAGATTGACAAATAGACAGTAGACAGACAATAGACAGACACACATACAGATAGATAGATAGATAGAAACATAGATATACAGATAGAGAGATTTATAGATAGTCATATAGATAGTTAGACAGATAGATAGATAGATAGACAGACAGATAGATAGATAGATAGATAAATAGAAAGAAAGATAGATAGATCGATAGATAGATAGACACATAGAAACTAAGAAACATAAACACATAGACAGATAGAATGATAGATAGATAGATAGCTTTATAGATAGAAAGATTGACAAATAGATAGATTTACAGATATAGATATAGACAAATAGGTTGATAGAAAGATTGTCAGACAAAAAGATAGATAGATAGATAGATAGGTACATTGAAAGATTTATAGATAGATACATAGATAGATAAATAGACATATAGCCAGATACACAGATAGACAGATAGACAGATAGTTAGATATACAGAAGATAGATTGACAGACATATAGATGGATGGATAAATAGAGAGATATATTAGTAGATAGCCAGATAGATAGATTTTTAGATAGATAGAAATATAGATAGACAGATAGACACATTGACGCATAAACAGATATCCATTTTGATATATAGATATATAGATAGATAGATAGTGTGATATATAGACAAATAGATAGATAGATAGATTGAAAGATAGATAGAAAAAGAGATAGATAGATTTATAGATAGACATATAGAAATATAGAAATATAAACATATAGACAGATAAACTTGTAGATAGAATGATAGATAGATAAATAAAGAGTTATATAGATAGATATATAGTTATATACACATATAGATAGATAGACAGATAGATAGAAAGATAGGAAGATGGATATATAGATAGATAGATAAATAGGTAGATTGACAAATAGACAGATAGATATATATATAGATATATAGATATATAGATAGATAGATATTCAGATAGACAGGTAGACAGATAGACCAATAGACAAATTGACCGATAGGTAGACATAAAGATAGATTGCTAGATAGAAAGATAGATATATAGATAGATAGTCAGATAGACAGATAGACAAATAGGTAGATAGAAAGATTGAAATATAGAAAAACAAGCAGATAGGCTGATAAATATATAGGTAGATAAATAGTTTGTTTGTTAGTTAGATGCACAAATAGACATATAGATAGATAGACAAATATATAAATAAAAAGATAGATAGATTGATTGATTGATTGATTGACATATAGATAGAAAGACAGATTGGTAGATTGACAGAAAGAGTGATAGAGAGATCGAAATCTAGACAGATAGAGAGATAACGAGAAAGAAAGATGGAAAGATAGAATGATAGATAGATAGGAAGAAAGGCAGGTAGCCAGATAAAAATAGAAAGATTGGCAGATAGACAGATAGAAAGATAGACAGATAGACAAATAGACAAATAGATAGAATAAATAAATAATTTGAAATATAGACAGATAGACGGATAGACAAATAAATAGATAGACAATTTGATAGATATATAGTTATACAGATAGATAAATTGATAGATTGATAGACATGTAGATAGATATATAGATTATTAGATAGAGAGATAGATAGATAGATATATTGATAGATTGATAGATTAATAGTTAATTAGATAAAAAGATAGATATTTAGATAGATAGACAAATAGACAAATATACAAATAGATATATATATATATATATATATATGTAGATAGACATATAAATAGCTAGATAGATAAATTGATAGATTGATGATAGATAATTAGATAGATAGATAAACTGATAGCCAAGTATACAAATAGATATATATACAGTTAGATAGATAGATTACTAGATAGCTAGATAGATGGATGGATAAATAATTAGATAGATAGATATATAAATTATTAGTTAGACAGATAGACTAGATAGACTGATTGATAGGTAATTATACATATAGACATATATATATATATACATAGATAAATAGATAGACATATATATATAGATTATTAGATAGACAGATTGTCATATAGATAGAGAGAAAAATAGATGGACACAGAGATACACAGATAAATAGATAGACAAATAGATAGATATATGTACAGATCGACAGATAGACATAAAGATAGATAAGATAGTTAAATAGATAGATAGATAGATGTATAGATAAATAGAGAAACAGATAGACTAATAGACAAATAGGCAGATAGACAGATAGACAGATAATCAATACACAGATACATAGAAAGATAGACATACAGATAGATACATAAAAAGATAGATTTATAAATATATAGATAGATAGATTGATTGACAGATAGTAAGATAGATAAATAGATAGATAGATAGATATATAGATAGAAAAATAGATAGACAAAATAGACTGATTGACAAATAGATAGATAGATAGATAGAAAATTAGAGAGATAATCACATAGATAGATACATAGATAAACAAATAGAAAAATAGCCAGATAATTAGATATCCATATAGATAGAAAGACATATACAAAGATTGACATATTGACTTATTGACATATAGCAAAATAGCCAGATAGATAGATAGATAAATAGACAAATCGACAGATAATCAGATAGATAGATAGACATATATACATATAAAGAGATAGACAAATATACGGATAGACAAATAGATAGATAGGTAGAAATTCTAATAGACATATAGATAGATAGATATATATATATATATAGATATACAGAAATACATATAGATAAATAGACATATAGAGATATAGATAGATATATAGATAGATATATTAACAGATAGATAGATAAATATATAGACAGATAGACAAATAGATATATAAACAGATTGATAGATAGACAAATTGATTGATAGAGAATTAGACAAATGGACATATAGACATATAGAAAGATAGATTGATAGACTGATAGATAGATAGACAGACAGATAGATAGATACATAGAGAAATAGATTGATAGACATATAGATAGATTGCCAGACAAACAGATAGATAAATATAGTCAGATAGACATATACACATATAGACAGATATATAGATAGACAGACAGATAGACACACAGTTAGATAGATAGTTATATAGATAGACATATAGACATATACACTGATAGATAGATAGATATACATAAAGATAGATTTATAGATAACAGATAGATAGATAAACATATAGATAGATAGATACATACATACATAGATAGTAACATAGACATATAGATTGATTTACAGAGAGATAGATAAACAAATAGATTGATTGATTGATAAATAGATAGACAGATAAACAAATATAATGGTTATATAGATAGATACATAGAATGACAGATAGGCAAATAGATTTATAGCCAGATAGACAGATTTATAGACAGATAGTTAGATTGATAGATAGACAAATAAATAGATAGGTAGATAGATAGATAGATAGATATACAAATATTTAGATAGACAAATAGACAGATATAAAGATTGGCAGATAGACTGATAGATAGATTTGCAAATAAATAGATAATGATATAGATAGATATAAAGATAGAAAGATAGACAGATAGACATATAGACAGAAAGATAGATATATTGACAATTTGACAGACAGACATATAGACTGATAGAAAGAACGAAAGATAGATACATGGATAGGGATAGAAATAATAAATAGACATATAGGTAGACACGTAGAGAGACAGACAAATAGATAGATATAAGATAGATAGACAAATAGACAGACAGACACATATACAAGTAGACAGAAAGACAGACAGACACTTATACAAGTAGACAGAAAGACAGACAGACACATATACAAGTAGACAAAAAGATAGACAGGCACATATACAAGTAGACAGAAAGACATATAGACAAAAAGACAAATAAAGAGATTGATAGATATATAAATAAATAGTTTGCTTGATTGACAGAAAGATAGATTGATAGATAGACAGATAACCAGATAGCTAAATAGCCATATAAATAGATGGAGAGATATAAAAATAGACATATACTCTTATAGACAGATAAGCAAATAGGCACATAGATAGATAGAAAGATACATAAATAAAAAGATAGGCAAATAGCAGATAGACAGATAGATAATTAGACATATAGACAAATAGATAGATAGATAGATATATTGAGAGATAGATTGATAGATAAATAGATATATTGATAGATAAATAGATAGACATATAGATAGATAGACAAATAGATTGATGGACAATTAGACAGATAGACCAAATAGATAAAAAGATAGATATACAGATAGACCAGATAGATTGATTGATTGATAAATAGTGATATGTACTATAATATAGTTAAATAGATTAATAGATAGACAAATAGATTAGGTAGATAGATAAATAGACAGATCGACAGATAGGAAGATAGACAAATAGGTAGATAGATAGATTTGAAGATAGGCATATAGATTAATAGAGATTTAGCCAAATAGATAAACTGACAGATAGATAAACAGATTGATGGATAGATAGATAGATAGATAGATAGGCATACAGATAGACAAATAGATAGATATACAGATAGACAGATACACATATAAATAGATATATAAATCAATAGATAGACAGATATACATATAGACAAATAGACAGATAGACAAATAGACAGATCGATAGATAGACAAATAGACGAATTGGTACATAGACAGATAGAAAGAAAGATAGACAAGTAGATAGATCGATAAAGAGATAGATAGATAGACAGATAGACAAATCATTATATAGTAAGATAGATATATAGGCACATAGAAAGATAGAAATAGAGATGTAGAGTTAGATAGATAGATAGATAGACACATAGATAAATCGATAGATAGATAGATAAATAGATCGACAGATAGATAAATAGATAGATAGATGGATAGAAAGATTGATAGATAGATAGATAAACAAATAGATACATAGACAGACTAATAGATAGAAAGATAGATAGATAGATAAACATGTAGACAGATAGATAGATAGTCAGATAGAAAAATTATCAGATAATTTGATAGACAAATAAAAATACATAAAGATAGATAGAGAGATATAGAAATTGATAAATAGACACATATATAAATAGCTAGATAGATAGACATATAAATAAATAGACATATAGATAGATAGACATATAAAAAAACAAATAGAAAGAAAGGAAGATAGATAGATAGATTTATAGATATAAAGATTAAAAGATAGATAGATATAAAAACATGTAAACAGATATACAGATAGACATATCAATAGATAGACAGATAGATAGATAAACATATATGGACAGATATACATTTAGATAGATAGACAAATAGATAGATAGACAAATGATAGAAAGATAGATAGACATATAGACAAATAGAAAAATAGACAAATATATAGATATACAGGTTGACAGATAGATAGATATATAGACAGATAGACAGATTGATAGATATACAAATATACTGACACATAGATAGATCTACAAATAGATAGACACATAGATAGATAGACAGATATATAGATTAACAGATAGATAGATAGATAGATAGATTGATTGATTGTTAGATACACACACACACACACACATAGATATATAGAAAGATAATAAATAAATAGATAGATAGATATATAGACATATACATATATAGATAGACAGAGAGATAGGCAGATTGATAGACAAATAGGCAGATAGATAGATAGAAAGACAGATTGACAGATAGATAGATAGATTGATTGATTGATACACAAATTGATAGATAAATAGATTGAAAGATATATAGATCGAAAGATATATAGATCGATAGATATATAGATATACAATAGATATATAGATAGACAGACAGACACACAGATAAATAGATAGATATACAGACTGATAGAAAGATAGATAGATAGATAAATAGATTGAAAGATAAATAGATTAACAAATAAAAGTAATACAGATAGATGGATAAATAGATAGATAGTTAGATAGATAGATAGATATACAACTAGATAGATAGATATATAGATAGATAGAAAGATAGAGAGAAGATAGTAGATAGATTGATAGATAGACAAAAAGACAAATAGATAGATATACAGATTTCAGATACATAGATAGATAGATTATAGTTAAACACATTAATATATTAGACAGATAGACAGATAGACAGATAGATTAATAATAGACAAATATATAGATAGATAGATATATATATAGAAAGATATATAGATAGATTGATAGATAGATAGATAGACAGAAAGATAGATAGTTAGACAAATTGTGAAAAAGGAAAATATACAAATAGATAGATAGACAATTCGACAGACATATAGATAGATAGATAAATAGGTAGATAGATAGATTGATAGATAGATTGATAGATAGATAGATAGATAGACAGATAGACAGATAGACAGGTAGACAGATAGATAGATAGATAGACAAAAGATAGATATACAAATAGATCAATAGACTGATAAAAATAGATAGATAGATAAATAGTTAGATAGGTGAAAAATATTGAAAGGCAGATATGTAGATAGGCAGATAGGTAAATAGAAAGATAAGTAGATAAATAAATAGACAAATAGACTAATAGAAAAGAAAAATAGACAGAAAGAAAAATATATAAATGGACAATTAGATAAATAGACAATTAGAAAGACATTTAGATAGATAGATAGACAGATAGACAAATAGATAGATAGATAATAGACAGATAGACAGTTAGACATGTGACTAGATTGATAAATAGATCTATAGATAGTAGATAGATAAAGAAAAGATTAGATAAAAAATAGATAGATAGACAGACATATAGTTGATGGATTGGATGGAGAGACAGATAAATAAATAAAACGATATATAGATAGACAAAAAGATAGATAGACAAATAACCATATAGTTACATAGTTAGATAAATAGATAATCATATAACCAGAAAGCCATAATGATAGTTAAATATATTAAAAGATAGACATATATACTTATAGACATATAAGCAGATAGACAGATTGATAAATAGACAGATAGATAGATAGATAGATAGATAGATAGACAGATAGATAGATAGATAGTAGACAGATAGACAGACAGATAGATAGACAGATAGATAGAAAAAAGATAATATACAAATAGATCAATAGACTGATAAAAATAGACAGATAGGTAAATAATTAGGTAGAAAAAGTTGAAAGGCAGATATGTAGATAGGCAGATAGGTAAATAGAAAGATAAGTATATAAATAAATAGACAAATAGACTAATAGAAAGAAAAAATAGACAGATAGAAAAATATATAAATAGACAATTAGATAAATAGACAATTAGAAAGACATTTAGATAGATAGAAAGACAGATAGATAGATAAATAGATAGGTAATAGACAGATAGACAGTTAGATATGTGACTAGATTGATAGATAGATATATAGATATACAGAAAGAGAAAAGATAGATAAAAAATAGACAGATAGACAGAAAGACAGATAGATAGATAGATAGATAGATAAATAAAAAGATATATAGATAGACAAAAAGATAGATAGACAAATAACCATATAGTTACGTAGTCAGACAAAAAGATAGATAGACAAATAACCATATAGTTACGTAGTCAGATAAATAGATAATCATATAACCAGAAAGCCATAATGATAGATAAATATATTAAATGATAGACATATATGCTTATAGACATATAAGCAGATAGACATATTGATAAATAGACAAATAGATAGATAGATAGATATTCATAGACAGACAGACAGGCAGACAGATAGATAGATATACAGATAGATAGATAGATAGATAGACACATATATAGATAAATAGATATATAGTTAGATAAATTGACATATAGACAGATAGACTGATAGATAGATAGACAGACTGATAGATAGATAGATTTATTGATTGATTTAAAGATTGATAGACATACATATAGATAGATAGATAGAATAGAAGATAGACAGAGAGACAAATAGAAATATAGATAGATAGACATGTAGAAATATAGATACATATACATATAGACAAAAGATAGATAGATATATAGATATATTGACAAATAGAAAGATAAATAGATAGACAGATATACAAATAGGTAGAATGGTATAAATGTAGATATGCAGATAGCCATTTAGGCAAATAGAAATATAGATATATAGATAGAGAAAAGATAGATAAAAAATAGATAGATAGACAGACAGATAGATAGATAGATAGATAAATAAAAAGATATATAGATAGACAAATAAAAAGATATATAGATAGACAAAAAGATAGATAGGCAAATAACCATATTGTTACATAGTCAGATAAATAGATAATCATATAACCAGAAAGCCATAATGATAGATAAATATATTAAAAGATAGACATATATACTTATAGACATATAAGCAGATAGAAGGATTGATAAATAGACAAATAGATAGATAGATCTATAGATAGATAAATAGAAAATAGATAGATAGGAATATTCATAGACAGACAGACAGGCAGACAGATAGATAGATATACAGATAGATAGATCAGATAGATAGATAGATAGACACATAGATAGATAAATAGATATATAGTTAGATAAATTGACACATAGACAGATAGACTGATAGATAGATAGACAGACTTATAGATAGATAGATTTATTGATTGATTGAAAGATTGATAGATAGACATATAGATAGATAGATAAATAGATAGATAGATATACAGTGAGACAAATAGAAAGATAGATAGATAGACATGTAGAAATATAGATAGATATACATATAGACAAAAGATAGATAGATAGATATATAGATAGATTGACAAATAGAAAGATAGATAGATAGACAGATATACAAATAGGTAGAATGGTATAAAGGTAGATATGCAGATAGCCATATAGGCAAATAGAAATATAGATATATAGATAGAGAAAAGATAGATAAAAAATAGATAGATAGACAGATTGACAGATAGGTAGATAGATAGATAGACAGATAGACAAATAAAAATATATATAGATAGACAAAAAGATAGATAGACAAATAACCATATAGTTACATAGTCAGATAAATAGATAATCATATAACCAGAAAGCCATAATGATAGATAAATATATTAAAAGATTGACATATATACTTATAGACATATAAGCAGATATACGGATTGATAAATAGACAAATAGATAGATAGATAGATAGACAGATAAATAGAAAATAGATAGATAGATATATTCATAGACAGACAGACAGGCAGACATATAGATAGATATACAGATAGATAGATAGATAGATAGATAGACACATAGATAGATAAATAGATATATAGTTAGATAAATTGACACATAGACAGATCGACTGATAGATAGATAGATTTATTGATTGATTAAAAGATTGATAGATATACATATAGATAGATAGATAAATAGATAGATAGATAGATAGAGAGACAAATAGAAAGATAGATAGATAGACATGTAGAAATATAGATAGATATACATATAGACAAAAGATAGATAGATATATAGATAAATTCACAAATAGAAAGATAGATAGATAGACAGATATACAAATAGGTAGAATGGTATAAAGGTAGATATGCAGATAGCCATATAGGCAAATAGAAATATAGGTAGAAAATAGATAGACAGATATATAGATAGAAAGATATATAGATAGACAGATAGATAAATAGACAAATAGATATACATATAGATAAATAGATTGATATGTAGATAGATAGATAGATAGACAGATACATAGGTAGAAAAATTGATAAATAGATAGATTGATAGATAGACAAAATACATATTGACAAATAGACAGATGGATAGATACATAGACATATAGATATGCAGACAAACAAATAGATAGATAGATAGATAGATATATAGATAGAGAGATAGATAGACAGATAGAAAGATAGATAGATAATAGATAGATAGAGAAATAGATAGATTACCATATGGCTAGATAGTAAGATAAATAATCATATACCTAGAAATCTTTATAGATAGATAGACAGATTAACAGATAGTCATATAAAATTATAGATTGATTGGCAGAAAGAAAAATTTACAAATAAACAAATAGATAGATAGATAAATAGATAGATAGACAACTAGATAAATAGATAGACAGATAGATAGATAGATTGATTGATTGACAAATAGATAGATAGATAACACATAAATAGATAAATAGTTTGGTAGATAGATAAAAACATAGACAAATAGACAAATAGATAGTTAGCCAAATAGATTTATAAACAGATAGATAAATAGACCGATAGACTAATAGACATATAGACAAATCTATAAATAGATAGAGAGATACTTAAACAAATAGATAGATAGATAGATAAACAGTGTGAAATCCCAAACAAAAAAATGAATTTATAAATAACATTATTTGGTTTCTGTGAAAAAATGGGCAAAAAGGTAATTTTGCAATACAAAAAAAATAAACTAAAAATTTTAGAACCATAATGATAAAATGAATGTCATTATTGCATTTATTTTGGAAAATATAGCGATGGTGTAAAATTTTATTTAATTCTTAGAAAGTCATAATTTAGTTATTTTTTTAAGTTTTAAAATAATTATTAGAATATATATTTATATATATATAAAATAAACATAACCAAAAGACCACTCCACAACGTCCGCATGTGGCTGTGCATGCGTTGTCCATGCTTCAAATATTTAAAAAAAATAATAATAATTATATGTTTTTTTATATTATTAAAAAAAGAAAATAATGTCAGGAATCCTGAAATTCTGAGAACATTAAAAAAAAATAAAAACAATGCTTTGGCAGTGGGGGGACAGATAAATAGTATAGAGGAAAAAAAATAAAAGATCCGTTGATTTTCTTTTGATCATAATGGATTATTCTGGAGTCAGAATAGAATAGTCCAAGAACTAAAGTTACTCTACACGACGAGTTCTTTAGTTTGATATCAAATTTATAATGTTTTTGTGAAATTTCCTGCAAAGTAGTATTTTTCTCTTATCACAATTTCTTTCTATTTAAAGTCTATTAATGTTCATGTTTTATATTTCAATTCTAATTTTTAGAAATGTCATTTGAAATGGTTAATTGATAAAAAGTTTATGGAGTTCGTTTAGTAAAATTTATTATAGGTGAATTGGGTTTGGATTGTTATTTCTATGTCTGAAACTTAGTTTAATCGTAAATGGTATAATTGCATTTCATATGCACAGGAACATTCCATATACATGGATGGGTGCAAGATTAATATATACATATATATATATATATATAAAGGTATATGGATTGTATTTGTCATACTCAAATGGGATAATGTCCAGACTGAGTTGCACACTATTTTTTCTAGAGCATGGCTATTATAAGTAAGTGTAATCGTATTGGGACAATGACCAGACTGAGTTACATGGTAGTTTTTGGAAAATATCTAAGGAAAAAAAAATTTTGTCAGAGAAATGACCAATATGTTTTTCAGAGGAGGTCCATATTTCTCGGTGTAAATCCAAGAAAATTATATTTTAATCGGAAAAATGTCCAATATGTTTTTTGGAGAAGGTTCATATTTTTCGGAATAATTCCAAAAAAATAAATATTTCTATAGATATGTATATATACATATCTACATATATATTTATTTATATAATATGTAACACTTAGCTTTGGCATGTGTGATGGAGTCGATGAAACTCAGTAATATGGGCATATAAATATTTCATCCATAATTGCATTCATATAAATATTATACTTGAATATGCGTTGATATATATGAAATACTTTTTATGTGCACTTAGGTATAGAGTAACTCTGTAGATGTTTATCTTTACTGACCTTTGCTCAATCCATTACAGGACCCCTTTTCAGGTATAGGTCCAACGCAGATGGCAGATCCTCATAGGGAATCACACATGTGAAGAGAAGAAGGTTGTAGCTTAAATAATATGTTGTATTTTTTATTTTGCTAAGCAAATAAAATGGAAAAAAATTTCTGGCACATTTGAAAAAATTTTATTTTATTGCACATTGTATTTTGCTAAGCAAATAATATTGCACATTTGAAAAAAAATTTATTTTGCTAAGCAAATAATATGTGTGATGGAATGAATGGGACCCCCCAGGGGATGAGATGTCACAAACAGATTGACAGAAAGATAGAGAGACAAATAAATAAATAGACTGATAGATAGATAGATATATAGGCAAATAGATAGATAGATAAATTGATAGACATATAGAAAGAAAGATAAACAAAAAGATAGATAGATAGATAGATAGACAGATAGGCAAACACTACAAGAAAATTATCATTTAGTTAGGAAATTTTAGCTAGGGATCAATCCCTATATAAAGTGCTAGAGATTAGCTAGGTTGTAGCGAGGGATTTATGATTTTTCATTGAATTAAAAATTTGCAACTAATTAGTTGTGGATTAGTGACGGAATATTTTTCGTAAATTCTACACAAGAAAATTGGGGAATTTTGAAATAGATTAGCGATAGAATATTTTCGTAAATTTCGTTCAAGAAAAGTAATGAATTTAGCAATGGATTTAGCGATGGAATTTCCCTAGCTAATAAAAACTATAATTTAGCGATATAATTTCCCTAGCTAATTACATCGGAAACATAGTGATGGTATTAAGCGACGAAATTCCCTAGTTAATTATATCCGGAACATAGTGATAGATTTTAGCGATGGAAAATCCCAAGCTAATTACATCCCAAAATATACTGATGAATTTAGTGATGAAATTTCTCTATCTAATAAAATCTATAATTTAGTGATACATTTAGTGACGGAATTTTCCTAGCTAATTACATCCGAAACATAGTGATAGATTTTAGCGAATTCCCTAACTAATTATATCCATAAAATAGCAACATATTTTAGTGATGGAAAATCCCAAGCTAATTACATCCCGAAATATAGCGACGGAATTTTCCTAGCTAATTACATTCTGAATATAGCGACGGATTTTAGTGACAAAATTTCTCTAGCAAATTACATCCTAGATATAGCGACAGATTTTAGTGACGAAACTTTCCTATCTAATTAAATCAAAAATATATCGACGGATTTAGCGACGAAACTTTTCTAGCAAATTAAATCACGAACATAGGGACGATTTAGCGACGAAATTTTCCTAGCCAATATTTAATTATTTATTTTTTTAATTTATTATTAGTTTTAATATTTTATTTAATTTTGTTTAATAAATGTATGATAATGGCCTATAGATGAGTGATCCATGAAAGAAAAATTCTCTTCGTAAAATTTTATAAAAAGAATATTATAAATAAATAATTTAAAAAATAAAAAAAAATCAATTATATTAATAAAGACTAAAATAACTATTTTTATGATGTATTAATTTTTAAAAAAAAGTATACAAAAAATTTTTCTAACATTTTTAATTAAGAAACTTAATAATTTGTATTAAAGTAACATTAAATAATTAATTCAATATGTATACATTTTTTTGATATCTTAAAAATTAAATTAACATACATTAAAATTTTACTAATATAAATATAAAATAATTCATTATATGATAAAATAAAAAATATTTTCAAAAATATTTGAATTGACGAATAATTAAACTAGTAAATATTAATATTATTATAAGTATAAAATAAATTTTATGATTATAGAAAACTTTTTAAAAAATAATTAATACAAAATTTGAAAATCTTTATTTATAATAAAAATTTAAATTTATTAATTAAATTTAAAAGAAAATAAATTAATATTTAAAAATAAATACATAGATGTTTTCCCCTACTAAAATTTATAAGAATTAAACAATTGAGTAGTATTTTTACTATTAGCTTTTAATATTCAATTTTTATTAAAATAATAAAATAACTCTTTTTAATTATCTTCTCACTTTAAGTAATTTTTAGAATTTTAAAAATTATAAATAATATCAAATAATATAAATTTTATGCCTTTAAAATTATTTCATATTATCTTCATAAATACTAATAAGAAATCTTAAGAATTTATAACTATAAAATATATATATTTATATATTTTTTTAATATAAAAAGTGTTTTATAACATTTAGGAGTGTGGCTAAAAGACCAATCATGTTTTCATGTATGTTTAGCTATATGAAGTTTGTAAATTTTGTAGCCATTTGATTTTTTTTTCTAGTTATATTGCTAAATATCTATTTTTTGAAGTTGTTTATATAATTATTTTTTAAATAAATTTTATAATAAAAAATTGCAAGTCGTTTGTTTTTCAATTGTACCTTGCTACACACACATGAACTTTGTTGAAAATATTTTGATAATAAATAAAAAAATGAGTCATTTTAATTATCTATTGTTTAATTAGCTATATATACATATATGTAAATCTATATATATGTAATAAATATATATGTATAAAGATATATAAATAAATGCAAATCCTAAAATTAATTGAAAAATGAGTCTTTATGTATAAAAAAATGAATTGAAAAATATGAGTCTTTATGTAAATATATGTAAATTTTTAAAAATATATCAAAAAGAGATTTATCATCAATTCAACTCTAACATATATGTATAAATAAATGAATTGAAAAAAGAGTTTTTATTTAAATATAATTATTCATTGTTTATTTTGTTATATTTAGTTGATTTTTTATACATATATGTATAAAAAATGAAGTTTACAAATATATGGATTTCAACTCTAACATACGCCTAAGAGCATCTCAAAAAAATTGGTGTCTGCTTCTGTAGTTTAGCTCGCCTTATCTATAAACCCTCGCAATACTCCAACTCCAAAGGGCTTCCATTCTTGAGTGGGCCTCTGGAAGACAAAACAATTCTCTCCGCAATGCGCGTGGTAGTGATGCCGATCAGGAAAAGATTTATCGGAATACATGCACCTTTTACCCATAAGTCATTCCATTAATTTGATTTTGATCATGTAATAGAATTCAGATAGACTCAAGTGATTTGCTCATCAATAATCATACGTGACAAAAAACAATGCACAGTAATCTTTCCATGCTAGTGTCTGTGATTCCATCTCCATCTCTCTCATCAATTTGAAGAATTCTTGTTGGGTATCAAACGAAAAGTATTCCCTATTGCTTTGTTTCTGGATGGTTTTTAATTTTTTGATATATATTGTTCATCTATATATGCACACACTATATGCATATAGGTATATTGTATATGTATATGTATATATAAATTATATATAATAAATATGCACACACAAACACAATATATATAAATATAGACGTGCACATTATATATATATATATATATATATAAGTATGTATGTATGTATATTGTATATAAAGTATATATATGATTTAGTTATATGTATAATATAAACATAAGAAAATAAAAATTAAATAATACTTTTTATTTTTAGAAAAATGCAAGTTGGATTTCTATTTAATCTAACCCATAGTGTATATATATATACATATAGTTGCCAGATATATATTGTATATAAACAATATATAGATAGAAAATACATACATACATACATACATATATATATATATAATTAAAAATAAGAAATATAAATTATAAAATATTATTGATTTTTATAAAAATGCAAGTTGGATTCTTATCTAATCTAACCCATTACCCATAGTCTTTCTTTTATATATTTTTTTAAAAGAGGTTTGCCAATTTTTTTTATAGATACATACATACATATATATTACGACAAATGATAAAATCAGGTTGATTATTGTCAATACACCAAGATATTATTATTTTTTCAATTTGTTGTATGAAATGTCAATTTTTTTTAATTTAAAAAACAAATATAATTTCTATTTGGGATACATAAACATAAGTTTTTTTATATTAGTTGTGACACAATATTGTTAGTACAAGTTTCTTACCTTCTTCGACCCCATACCCTCAAAATTTATAAATTAGCCAAGAGATAATATGTGCTAGGTTTGAGTGGGACAAAAAAAAATCGTTAAACTCTGTTCCACTAAACATTAATTAATCATTTTCCCAAACCATGTATAATTTTCCCATTCAATATTACCCAAATGATTTGTAACATTTGCACTTCATATATATATTTTAAAAAATATTCTCTTTGTAAAACACAACTCTTACAAAATGTATATGCACTTTATATTCATATTTGCACATAATTACGCCTTAAATCTATGAGAATCATACACACATACACACATGCATGCATGTAAGTAAGCATATATATATATATATATCCATATTTCCTTCCATCAAAACATCTACCTAAGTTAATTAAGTTTTATTTTCAAGTTACAAAACTTTCATAAGAAAAACATGCGCGCACACGCAAACACACACACACACACAAACACACATACACCACAAGTGTATGCGATGAATTGTTTTCTTTTTCTTTGTAGTAAAAAAAAAGATGAAATAAAAAGAACCTAATTTTTTAATAATACTTTATCAATGTTTTTGTTGAGGAAGAATTGAGCGATAAGTTTTAGAAGAACAAGAAAAAATAAAAAAAAAGCAAAAAAAAAACTTTACAATGTTACAAAGATAATCAAATATCATTTAAATTTATGGAACACATTAATATCAATGGTGACAGTTATAACATATGGTTGATAAAGAAAATTGGTTAAAGTTATGACACATGTTAAAATCACCATGCTAAGAGCTAAGTGCTAACAACGTCTGGTCTGTGATTGTGGTAACCAGCGGGCCGTGAATCAAAGATGTCCGCTGGGACAAAAAAATTCCAATTCAATGATCTGAAACACCTGACGATGATCATCACAATGACATCTTCTTCTTTTTGGAAAATATATCATATCGAGTGATTAAATGTATTTTATACTTCGTTTTCTCTCTCTAATCTCTCTCTTCTACTTCCAAAATTATTGAATCTAAAAAAAATTATGATTTTATCTCCTAACTAAAAAGTAATCACGATTTAACTTTTATTATTTAGAATAACAATGAATGAACTAATGCAAAAATTTCAAAACATTTACAATTTTAAAATCACAAGTTAATTAAAATTCAAAATAAAAAAATTAGATTATTTAAAACTTTAAAATCTTCTGTCTTCCATGCATCAGTGCCGTTCAGCACTGTCAGGCACGACCGTGCACTTTGTTGTGCTCACCGTGCCTTGCTGGGCCAGTGGACAATGCCCCCATGGCGTGTTTAAACAAAATGAGTAATGCCACCATGAGATGACCTATTTAACATCTCTAGTCTGAATCGAATGCATGCTATTTTGGAATAAACTCAATTTAGCTTGGAAAGAATGCAAGCTAGCCTGGAACAAATCTAGGTTAGCTTGGAACGCTAGCATGGAATGAATTTGAGTTAGCCTTGAATGAACCCAAGCTAGCCTAGAATGAACTCATGCAATCCTAGAATGACGTTGAGTTGGCCTAGAATGAATCCAAGCCAGCTTGGAATGAATCTGAGCTAGAGGTGTGAAGCGTGCCATGCCATGCTGGCACGACCTACTTTTTCATAGCACGGCTATGCTGTGCATAGCATTATTAAAATCTCATTACGTGCCATGCATAACAGCCCGATAGACACGACAAAGTCCATGGTTGTGCTCACCGTGCCGAATGACAAAGAGAGGAAAATTAGAAAAAAAAGCAATCATGTGGATGAATCTTTTTTAAAAAATAGACCAGCCTGTGATGGGGTGGTAAAATTTAAAAAAAAAATAAACCTGCTCGAAAAGGTTTACCATTCCATTGGTCTCAGCACTAGGCACGACTCATGCTGATCCAGCATGCCGAAAACCCTGCCATGGGGTGGCTTGGCCCGAGGCACTGTTCTAGTCCGTGCCATATCGGGCCAGACACTACTGATCTGGGTCACGCCCGGGCAGCCTGACCCATTTGACACCCTTATTCCAAGCTAGCCTATAATGAACTTGGGCTAGTCTAGAATGAACCTGGGCCAACTCAAAATGGATCAGGCTAGCCTATAATGAACCCCAACTAGTCTAGAACTAATTCATGCAGTCATGCTATCCTAAAATGAATACATACTAGATTGGAATGAATTTTGGCTAGCTTCATGTATTGTGTGCAAGCATGTCAAGGTTTGGCCTGATATGATCCTGGCAGCCGACAAGCCATACCTAGTTGCCATTTTCAGAGCCATGTAATGCAAGGCATGACATAGTGACATGATTAAGCATAAAAAATATGACATCCCACTTGGCATGGCCTGTTGGATATCTCTATGTAGATTATTTCTAACTAAGGGAGGCCACCAAAGAAATAAAAATCTTTATAATGACTATTTAATTAAGTTGAGAGAAAAATATTTTGATAATCAATAATAAATATATGAATAAGCCTTTTGACAATACATCTTATCTTATGATAATATATCTCATCATGTAGATATGTTTTCACAATGAACACCCACCTATGTCATATCTTACAAAGGCAATCATAAGACATGATATCATCTTAAATGAGATAATATTTGAGAATGAGACATGAGTATCACAGCACAAAAATACCTATGCAATAAGATGTTGGGTAGAAATCTTCACTTTATATTGAAGAGTGATTAGAAGACTAATATCATAGGAATTGGTGATCAGAACACATGGCTACATGAGAGACTTTTCGATGCTCTGAACATGCTATGCATGTCCCTTCTCAATACAAACTCTATGTCTTGTACAATCAAGTC
The DNA here is from genome assembly GCA_029783825.1 of Sapria himalayana. Lineage (NCBI taxonomy): Eukaryota > Viridiplantae > Streptophyta > Magnoliopsida > Malpighiales > Rafflesiaceae > Sapria > Sapria himalayana. Next base: position 8,880 of record JAREIK010011374.1, on the reverse strand, counting down.
TTGTAGTCTCTAAATCATCATGAGCCAGAATTGGAGTAGACCCGATGATTACCAAGTTCTATGGACTCGAGAGATATTTACTTTCTTGTGAAACTTCACTCTCTCTAGAGTTAACTTGATCTGTACTTATTGGTCAATATGATGATTTCACATAAATATTATCATAAAGTGAACCAAATTCAATTATAATCGATGAGTGATCGTCCCTTCTCATTGGAGGCTTAGGAAAGATTGAAAATTAATTTACTCACATATATCATATGGACTCTTTTTCTAGGCTCGTTAAAAAATGAGTCTAACATAAAAAAATATCAATATTTACTAAGACACAATCAGATTCTATTTAAAAATACTAGCATACTTTTTAGATACTAGATTAACCAAGAAAATTAAATCTCAAAGTACTAGGTATTACCTTATCTTGTCATAGGAAAAGAAGATGAACAAAACTAACACACCAAAATACTCCGAGAGATATTACATAATTTCTTTTTCCAAAATAAATGATTTAAAAAATCATATTATAAGAAATGAAAAAAGAAATATTCAATTGATAAAATTGATTTGATTAAAACATTTTCGAAAGACTATTTCAATATACTTTGATTAAAAATCTGAGTTGTCTCAATCAAATATCCATTCAACCTTTTTAAGATATCATTCCATGATGATGTGTCTATACATGAAGTCTGGTATATAACCTTAAGATTCATACATAAAGTATGAAAACTATCTGATACATTATTACTTCTACTATTTTTTTTATATTTTCATAAAGATGATTTAATATCTTTTAATGAAATGACTGAAAATAAAAAAAAATATAATTTGTAAAAAAATGTAATTTAAAATATAAAAAAACAATTAAAACCTGTATAATTATAAATCAATATGATAAAATATCCTAACTTCTTTTTAATTTTATTTCTAGTGAGCTTTCATTTTTCATCTAAATGTATCAGATCAAAAGAATCTTTGCTGACACAGATCCGACGGCCAAAAAAATATTTTACTAAATATTTCAAAGAAAGATCTAATACCATACATGAGCAAATATCTAAATAATAATGAAAAGCGACATTATTTATTTAATATATAATTATTTTAAAAGTTATTATAGTTTCTATTTGTTTATAGTTTTAAAAATTTTTTTTAATTAGTTGTTTATTTTATTACATATGAGAATACTCGACATATGAGCTGTCCCAATTCATATTTCCCATTATATAACGATACATCATTGTACATTTTGAATTTATTTTCATGAGTAGTTGTTTATTTTTTAATCATAGTTGTTTATTTTTTAATCATAGTTGTTTATTTTTTAATCATAGTTGTTTATTTTTTCATGAGTAGTATTGATATTTTGAATTTATTTTCATTATGTTATTAGAGCTTGTACCTTAGAAAGCACAAATACTATGATTTGTTGAGAGAGAAGTGCATGTAGATAATAACATCACAATCACAGATTCACTATGTGTAACATTTTATGCGTGTTCAAGACCTCTTTCCAAAGAAGGCACAAATAATGTGTGCCCTACCATCTCTCCATCACATGTCCATTGCATCAGATGTATGTCGATGCCAACTACATCAATGTAGATGGTGCAAAGTGCAATGTGTAACAATGTGTGCAATTTCATGCACATATTTACATATTAATGCGCAAGTATGTGATAGTGTATCCGCAAGTGTGTTACAGTGTGTGCGCAAGTGTGTGAAAGTGTATGATAATGTGTGTGCAAGTATATGACAGTGTGTGTAAGTGTGTATGTATTCTTCAATCATTTTTGACAGTCCTTTCAAATTTTGAATCATATAAAAATTTCTTAGCATGTTTTCTAGAGATTCTAAAATTAATTATTCTATTTATTTTTCTTGATTATTTTATTATATAAAATAGTACAAGTATTTTTCATTAATGTCTAGGATAATATTAGAGAGTGATGAAATATTTCTAAAGTAAAACTCATTATTTTGTGAATTCGGGAAGAATAAAAATCTAGAGATATAATTAGACTCATTATTCTTCCTCATTCCCTTATAACCCCACTTAAATTTCCAATTATAAGAGACTAGAAAGGATCACCACCAACTACATAAGAACTTACTGGTTCAAATTATGATTACCCTCCTATGAGTATGAGATCATCATTTGCTCTGACAAATATAATTCATATCAACTCTGAATAATGTGAGATTTCCACGGAGAGGTAATTTACCTTGAGTCAAGATGGCACAATAAATAGTCTAGGAATTTACTATAGTTCCTAGTAACAATGAGTTGAAAACTATATAATCTTCCCCCCATCATTTAGAATTTATATTAAGAAAAAGAAACATGTGCATCATGTAGGAATTATTTCTATTTTACTTTATATTATATACTACAAGAAAATCTCATATAGCTAGGGACAATTCCCTAGCTAAATGGGCATTTTCCATCGCTAAACGGGATATAGTGAAGGATTACCGATGAATTGGTTCCCTATCTAAAGTACTTCATGCTGAATTTTAGCGAGGAAAGTGTCCATATTTAAAAGGTTAGCAACGAAAAAAATCCCTTGCTAAAGAAGAAAAATTCCGTCGCTAAATTAGCAAGATAAACAAGATATTCTGCCGCTAAACAAAAATAACGACAGATGATTCCCTAGCTAAAGTGCTGGTCTATAAATTTTAGCAACGGATATAGTCCCTAGCAAATAAATTTAGCGACGGAATATCCGTCGCCAATTTTAATTTTCCCCTAGCTAAATTAGCTAGGGGAAATTCCCTAGCTAATTTAGCGAGAGAATTTTTCCTTGCTAATTTATCAATGGAATTTTTCCTGGCCATTTAAATTTCAAAAATAATTTGAGAATTTAAAAATTTTTTAAAATTTTTTAAAATTTTTTAAAATTTTTTAAAATTTTTTAAAATTTTTTAAAATTTTTTAAAATTTTTTAAAATTTTTTAAAATTTTTTAAAATTTTTTAAAATTTTTTAATTAAATAAATTAATATTTGTATATCAAATTGAATAAAAATTAAAACTATAAATAATATTAATACACAAAAAATAAAATCTTTTATAATTTTTATGCAAATTCAATATTCTACATAATTGAAACAAAAAAATAACAAACTTTTATTTGATCTTATTCATCAATGTATCTACCGACAGTGCATAAAGTAAAATATATCCATTCATTGACGTTGGTTTCTCTCCCTCTACTCCTCCGATCATCATTTTTTTACTACGACAAAGCTGTCCGAGTCACGGCATATAATGCCTAGTGAAAAATCTCATCACTTATAAAAGCTTTGTATGAGGAACATTGTTGTATCATATCTGTAAGAAAATTAAACAACTTAGTCAAATTAACAAAAAAAGTTATCATATGATACATATATAATTCTGCAGTATATATGTAAATATATATTAGCATTTCACTCATACATTAATCAGTGCAGTAAATGTACATATAAACAACAATATTATGTGTGCATATAAACTAAGTACAAATATACTTAGTATATACGTACATAAAATACTATAGTATTAAATGTACGTATATATTGACTTTATTCATACGTATATATCTCATTTGGTGTTGTTGATACTACTATTTCGGCTACTTCTACCGCTACTGCCATTGCCGCTGTCGCTGCCAAAACCACTATTGCTGTCGCCGCCACCGCCGCCACCTCTACTATTGAAGCTGCAGCCACTGCTGCTGCTGTCGTGGTGACCCCCGCTACCGGTGCTACCGCTGCATGTCACGACTACCATTATCACCGCTGCTACTGTCGCCGCCACTACTACCATTGCCACCTCTACCACTGCTTCCAGTGCTGCCGCTGCTTCCTGTGTAGATGCTGCTACCACCACTACCACCGTTGCTTTCAGTATATCTACTACTGTAGCCGCTTCCTCTATCTCCTATGCCGCCACTCCTGCCACTGCTGCTCCCGCCACTACTGCTGCCGCTGCAGCCCCCGCTGATGCCGCCACCACCTCTACCACTACTACCGCTTCCGATGTCGCCGCTGCCGTCACTACCATAGCTACTACTGCTGATAATAAGCTTTTACATACCTATAATAGGCTAAAACTCTACCCAAAAAATTGGGAGACACACAAATATTTTCACAGATATATAAAAAATAATTATTATAGACATGAAAAAACACAAATTAAAGTTGATTGTCATACAGCTTAAACTAAAATGTAATTAAATAATTTAATATTTTTATTTAAAATTTAATTAAAATCGAGACTATAAATGAAAATATTAAATTTAATAAAAAAATTCATTTAATAACTTATGCTAATACAATATTTTAAATAACTAAAGAAAATAACAAAAATTATATTACATCTTAGTAATTAATGTATCTACCGACACATGCATAAAGTATAATCTATCAATGCATTAACGTTACTTTCTCTCCCTCTACTCCTCTGATCACCAACTTTCCTCTGTGAAAAAGCTATCCGAGTCACATTGCTTCATATCTGTTGAAAAATCCCTTCACTTATACAATCTTCGTATGGAAAATAATGTGGTACCACATATGTAAGAAATTTAAACCACTAAATCAAATCAAAATAAATTAAAAAAACTATGTTTTGATAAATATATATTACTACCACAAAAATGTACATATATACTAGCATTTCACTCGTACATATATTACTGTAGTATTTGTACATATAAATTGTAGTATAATGCATACATATATACTGAGTATATTTATACTCAGTATATATGTACATAAAATATTGTAGAATTATATGTACGTATATACTGACTATATACGTACGTATATATCATATTTGTTGCCGTTCATGCTGCTCACAGTGTCGTTGCCGCCCCTACCACATTGCTGCTACTACTATGGCTGCCACTACTACTGCAACTGCCTCTGCTGCCACTACTGCCTCCGCTGCCACAATTGCCACTAGTGCCTACGTTGTCGCCGCTGTCATTACCATCACTGATGCCGCCACCACCGCCGCCGCCATAGCGTATGATGTTGCTTCCTCCGCTACTTCTACTTCCTCCGCTACAACCACTGCCACTACTATTATTGTTGTTGCCGCTGCCGGAGCCGCCACTTCCGCTACCGGCACTACTGCTACCGCTGTCGGTGCCGCCACTTCCTCTACCGACACTACTGCTATCGCTGCCGCCGCTGCCACTTCTAGCACCACTACCGCCATTGTTGCCATTGCCACCACTACCGCTACTGCCACCACAACTGCCACTACCGTCACTACTGCCACTGCCACTGATGATAATTGGCTTTTACATACCTATAATAGGCTAAAACTCTACCCAAAAATTTTGGAGAAACACAATCATATTCACATATTTATAAAAATAGTTATTATAGACATGAACAAACAAAAATTACAGTTGAATGTCATAAAGATTCAACAAAAATTTAATTAAATAATTTAATATTTTAAAATTAAATTTAATAAAAACAGATACTATAAATGAAAATTTTAAATTTAAAAAAAAATTCATTCAATAACTTATTCTAATACAATATTTTAAATAACTAAAACAAAAAATAATAAAATTATATTACATCTTATTAATCAATGTATCTACCAACTGTGCATAAAGTATAATCTATCAATGCATTGACATTGCTTCACTCCCACTGCTCCTCCAATCACCAACTTTCCGCAGTAAAAATGCTGTCCGAGTCACTGGTGCTTCATATTTGTTGAAATATGTCTTCACTTATACAATCTTCGTATAGGAAATAATGTGGTTCCATATCTGTATGAAATTTAAACCACTAAATGAAAACAAAATAAATAAAAAAGACTATGTTTTGATAATATATATTGCTACAGTAAATATGTACAGATATAATAGCATCTCACTCTACATATATTACTATAGTATATGTACATATAAACTATAGTATTATGCGTACGTATATACTGAGTACCTATATATACTCAATATATATGTACATAAAATATTGTAGTATTATATATACATATATACGGACTATATATGTACATATATACCGCATTTGTTGCCGTTGCTGCTGCTCATGCTACCACTGCCACTCCTATCACAGCTGTCGTGGCCGTTGCCATTGTCAATGCCCTTGTCGCTGCCGGTGTTGTCGTTGTTGCTGCTGCCGGTACCGGTGCTACCACTGCTACTGCCATAGCTACCAGTGCTACCCCTGCACCCGCCACTACTTTCGTCGTAGCTGCTGTTGTAGCTGTAGCCATTGATTTCGCTGTACTGCCGCTACTGCTGCTGATGTCGGCTCCACTGCTATTGTCGCCACTGCTGCTGCCACCGTAGTTACCACTTCCGCTGCCACCGCTGCCACTACCACCGCTACTATCGCTACGGCCACCATAGCCATCACTGCCATCTCAGCCATTACTACCACTACTAAATACATGCTTTTACATACTTATAATAGGTTAAAACTCTACCCAAAAAATTCAGAGAGAAAAATATATTCACAGATATATAAAAACAAATATTATAGACATGAACAAATACAAATTAAAGTTGATTGTCATACAGCTTCAACAAAAATCCAAAAGATGTCTAACAATTATGTTTAGAGATAAAGAGAGCAAAAAAATAAAATGTTTTTAGAATAATAAAGATATGATAAGCTATCCCTCTTTTTGATAAAGCTGAAATCGGTAAATATGGGACACATGTATTGGAAGGACCATGGTAATATCTGAATGCTTTGAATCAAGATTTTTTCTTTTCTCTCACATAATGTGTTCTACAAAGATTCATAATTTGGTTTATCGAAAAAATAAAGAACAAAACCAGAATAAAAAAAATTGAAGCCTGCAAAAAATTATCATAATTATTTGCTACACATAGACAAAAATAAATAACAGTTCGGAAATAATTCTCATATTAAATCATCCTCATGATTTTTAGGGTATGCTAGGCTCTCCTGTGAAGATTCGCAACTAGATCTCGGAATGCTATATGATGCACCAATGCTGCTAATTGTAACTCCATATAGGACATCTATTGTTGCATTCCTTTTTAATTTCTTTAATTTTTTGCATTTCTTCCATCAAATTAGTTATCTGCTCATCCTTCTTTTTCAGTTCGGTCTCCATATCTACAATACGTTCATTTGTTTTACATGCTTGTTGTTTGACCACCTCATCCACCATTGTTGAGATAGATGAAATAGAAGCATGACTGCTACAACAAAATGCCACTACCTTAGAGCTGATTCCGTACACTCTCTGCTTCTTTCGATCTCCTATTGTCTCCAAATAAATTGGATCATAGTCAATTGTTTAAATATTCATAGACCCCACAACTTGTTGATGAGCAGTTGTCACATGTTCCTCCATTAGGTCTTTGAGATAAAATGGAGATAAAAACTATTCTATATTTACAAAAAATAAAATAAAATATTGCATTCAAACTAATTTTCATAAAGTACTGTAGTTTTATAATATCTAATTAATATAACAATTTCTTACTGCAATCATCTGAGACTTGTTGTCAACATACTGACCATCCACTTTCTTTACATGTATCTTTCTTAAAATCTCATAGAAATTTGGATCTCGACCCAATTCTTCAGACTAGAATATGTTTTTATTAATTTTTAAAAAAACAAATGATAAAAAAATTTAATATAATTATTAAAAGCATGTAGAGATTATATTTATTATACTATTAGGACAACCACAAAATATAGATATATTTAGAAGTTTAAATTTATAACAAATCACGAGCATGCTCGATGCTCGACTTTGAATCTCCTGTGTGTCGACAGATTTCTGTACCTATTCCAGCAACCTCACTTCATCGATTTTTGCTAGCAATATTTGATTTTTTCTTCACATCTGGCTCATCCCAATAATTAAGCCACTCGGGCTAGTCTTCCTGGGATATAAAATCAGGTATTTCTTTCATTTTCTTTAATTTATGGATAAAATTGGAATACCATTGAGCAGCTTTTATCTCTCATAATGACTTTATCTTTCCATCAAATTTGGGTGGCCATGTGCACTGATTTTATAAATAGAAAAATGACAAAAGAATTTATATTAACAACAATAACATAATTATTTACTACTTGAATACTAACAAACATAAAAATTAAGTAATTAGATAATTATTTTTCATTCTTTTGTTTTGTTATTTTTACTTGAAAGTCATTAAAATATAAATCCTTGTCGATCAGAAACTTTCTTCCAGGAGAAAGCTTTAGCATCAGCCATTTTCTTGAAAGCCTTTGTAATTCTAATCGAACACTTGTGAGATGAAATTAAACTATACAAATAAATAATAACATAGAAAAAAAGCAAATCATAACAATATAAAAAAACCACTGACCGCAACATAAAATTTTTTTTTCAAGTCATTTTACCTATTTCTTTTACCTCTCATCACATTATCAACTCTAAATTGCATGACTGCAGAGGAAGCACAACATTTGATGATGTCATTGGTATGTCAACGAGGGAACATCAGTGTAAATTGTGGTTTAGAAGATAGAGATGGATCAAAAGTTGTGCGCTAGGCAGCCCACTCGGGTGGTTCGGACTTCCCTCTGATATAAGGGCTCGTAGAGGTCTCAATAATGTGGCTTGTGCTATAAAGGACGATGGTAATTGTATGTTGAAGTCAGGATATGGTGGCTATGAGATGGTACTGATTCTGCAACATGATGTAACATACTAGATGAATTTGGTTCATTTCATTTTCATGTCAACCTCCACCATGGCCGTCCTTTAGGTGCCATCTAGTGTACAAAATAAAACAAAGAACAAAAATAGAATATGTGAACAAGCATGCATTTTCAAATAAAACACCCACCGATATTTCAACAAAATACAAAAAGTCTTGATAGTTTA
>JAREIK010011373.1:72500-98140 GCA_029783825.1 Sapria himalayana | reverse complement strand
GACATCCAAATAATAGATATATAAACAAATAGATAGATAGTTTTGATAGCAGACGGTAGACAATATATATATATAGAATAGATAGATAGATAGATATACAAATAATAGATAGTATAAACAATAGTCAGGTAGATAGGTAGATAGCATGATAGGTAGAAAAATTGACAATAGATACATAATTTAGACCATAGATAGATACAAAATAGTTTGTAGACAAATTGATAGATAGATTGATAGAGAATAATAGATTTATTTATATAAAATTGATAGGTAGAACGCTATAAAGATAGACCTATAGAAAGATAGATAGCAATTTGATAGATAGATAGATAAATAGAATGAATTGATAGATAGCCATATAGATAGAGAGAAGTTATATGAAAGATAGACAAATAGATAGATACACAACAAGATAGATTAGATAGACAGATAGATATATAGATAGATAATAGATATTAATACATAGATAGATAGACATACAAATATAGATAGATAGATAGACAAATGGGTAGATAGATAAATAGATAGATAATTAGATAAATAATGAGATAGATAGACACATAGAATACATATAGATAGACATATAGTAAGATAGATAGATAGATTTATTGTTTTGATAGTCAATAAATAGATAGATTAATAGATAGGTTTATAGATATCTTGATAGATTGATTGATACCATTTGATATAATAATTGATAGAGAATTGATAGATAGAAAGATATAATGATTAAAGATAGGTATATAGATAGTTTGCTAGATAGATTGATAGACAAATAGACACATAGATAAGTAGATAGATATTTAGTTGAATAGATAGACAATTTTTAGAAGATAGAAAGAAAGGTAGAAAGAATGATAACAGATAGATAGATCAGATTGATATAGTTAAATGATAGATAGATAAATAGATATATACAAATTGATAGTCAATCGATAGATAGATGATACATAGATAGTCATAAAAATAGATAGATACATAGATGTCATAAAAATAGAATAGATAGATAGATGATAAAAGACATATAGATAATATATCAATTGGCAGATAAATAGATAGATAGTCAGATAGATAGACAGATAATATTTAGTTAGATTGATAGATAGATAGTCACATAGATAGAAGATTGATAGACAAACATAGATACATACATCGACAAATAGATAGACAAATAGGTAGATAGATTGATAGATAAATAGATATATGATTGATTGATAGTAAATATAGATAAAACATACAATATTTATGCAGGAAATTGTCAGGTAGATAGATAGTTATGCAAATTGACAATTAGAAAGACTATAGATATCCAGACAGATATTATAAACAGACTAGACAACCAAACACCAGACAGTAAATAGTTAGACTAACTAACAAATAGATAGATAGATAGTCAGACAGATAGATAGTAGACAGACAAACAACAATAGATAAGTAAATATTTTAACAAACAGATTGATAGATCTTTGATAGACAAATAGCTAGATTAATTTAGATAGAATGATATAATGAAAGATAATAGGTATATGATAAATAAATAGACAATAGATAGATAAATAGATAGATAGATTGATAGATATATATACTCATAAATAAATAGATAGATAGATAGACAGATAGACACCTAGATAGTCAAATAGATAGATAGAAAGATAGATAACCGATAGATTACATATATATGGACTAATATATATTCATATTAATAGAAACATTGAGAGATTGATTGATAGACAGATTATAATAGATTGATAGACAGATTGATATATAGATTAAGAAAGATATATATAAGATAGATAGATAAATAGATAGATACAGATAGAATGAAAGAATAAAGAAAATAGTTACTTATTATTTAGTAAAAAATAGAAAGAAAGAGATAGATAGATAGATTGATTTATAGATAGATATATAGCGAGATAGATAGATAATTAATAGATAACATATTTAGATTGATTGAGATAGATAGATAGACATGATAGATAAATAGATAGATAGATAGATTGATTGTTGGTAAATAGATAAGATAGATATATAGATAGACAGAAAATAGATCGACAATAGATAGATAGACAAACAGATTGATTGATTGATTGTTAGATAAATAGAAGAATATATAGATAGAAAAATAGATAAATAGTCAAATATATAGATATATTGATATATAAATATATAGATATTCATATAAGACAGACAGACAGATAAATACATAGAAAAATAGATATATAGAGATAGACACATACCAAGAAATTATCTATTTAGCTACAAAATTTCCTATGCAAATAATCCTAGCTAATTCAAGGGATTAACTAGTGATCCTAGATATGTTTGATTTTATATCGAATGAATAATTTGTGATGGATTTTTGATGGAATAGTCATACAATTTTTGATGGATAAATATCTCTAGCCAATATTGTCTTAGATTTTTGTACAAAGGTTGGTGGCAAATTTATCAACGAATTTATTGATAGATTTTTCCTAGCTAATTAGCTCCAGAAAATATTCCTCACTAAATAATTATCTTAAAATTTATTTTTAGAATTTAATATTAATAGCCATGCTTTTGAATTTTAAAAATCCGAGGTCGGTGTTGTGAATTCTGGCTATAGATATTTAAAAATTTTCATATGCCGGCATTGAGAATGATGACTATTTAATTAAACCAATGGTCATCATTCACAATGCTGGCATTTGAATTTCAAAAATTATTAAATGTCGACTTTAGGAATGACTACTATTTAATTAAACCAATGGTCATCATCCTTAATGCCAACTATTGAATTTAAAAATTTTCAAATACTAGCATTGGGAACGATGGCTATTTAATTTAACTAATATATGTCATTCACAACACTGGCTTTTGAACGAGTATATCCATGTCTGATCATCTTCTCCCTTCCTCCATTTTCTTTTCTTCATTTTCACCTAACCCCTGAAATTTTTCAGCCATTTATTCCCCCAGTAGCCTCCTCCTCTCCACCAAACCCCACAGCTGCAAACAATTCAGCATTTGCATATTATATAGAAATCTTCATCAGTATTTTAATTAGCCACATCTCAAGTGAAAAAAATTAAATTATAGGATACATTGATTCTATTGTATACAACTAAAAAAATTACAAAATAAATAAAAACCATATCCCAAGCTAACACACACACATGAGTTCTAATCATCCAACAAATACATAAGCATGTTAAACATCAAATAATATCTATGATGTAGAACTGAAAATCTTCTCCCATGTCACACAAAAAGAGTTGCAGGTGCCTCCATCCTTTTTTTGTGCATAGTCAACAAATGCTCTCGCAATCTACTCTCATGTATGAACAATCTCTCAGAGATATTTGTTGTGGGAGGCATCATGCCGAGTCGCTCAAACTTGATTTCACCTTGGCAATAAAATATGTACCCTCCTTTCTATTTCAATCAAAATACACAAAACATCACATGCAACAAAAAATAGATAAGCATATTTATTTAAAAGACTTGAAGAAGATAAATTTAACACACACACAACTTTAGCAGGAATTGTGTCCAAGATGATTGGAGAATATCTTGGATAATTAGAAGGAACCAGCACTTTTAGAGGAATTGTGTCAATATTGGGGTAGGGAAGGTGATGCATCAATTTTAGTGGGTATGTAAGGTGATATGCAGGTGTGTGGGGGTATAAACATATTGGATGAGGGGTAAAAAGTAGGCATTGTCGGCTCGAAGTTTACTTAAACCACTCTCACTATCTGACCCATGCCCTAACCTACCATCTCGAGCATGACCTTTGTGATCAATTCCTGCTTTCCCTCTCTCTCTACATCGAATGGGATGCATACGTGATGGTGTTGACGACAATGGAGATCTAATAAATGGTTCATGTGATGTCGAAGCTTCCATAGTGTACCCAGCGATATGATGGTCTTCACCAATATGGTGTAACACCGATCGAGCAATATGATGTATGTCGCATAAAGTACCAAGGGTATCAACACGAGAGTGAATGGCTATGTCAACCATAGTGGTGATCCAAGTGAACCAAAGAAAGAATTATAATTACATAATCTAATTTTAAAAAATTAGGTAAAATATTTTAGAAACACATGACTCTAACTTACCTAAAGATCCATACTACTGGGTGAAGTATGGAACCTCATATCATCCCTATGAAGTAATGGTGTCATAAAACATCATGTAATACGATGATACCACTGCATGTATGGATAAAGAAAGTCTATTAAACCTACCATAGGGGGTGAAGTGATAATCCCAGCCACTCTTGTCTCCTATAATTTTATGTATGTTGCATGATACATCCCCCAATCGCACTAGTATCATCCACGTACATCTATTGCATGCAACTGTTGCTCGTATGAGCAAGCTGGAGGTATCTCTTGAAGCATCCCAAATAGGTGCAGGACTTTAACTGGATGATGCCACTCAACAATCTTGAAACAAATAAGCTGTGACATCATCTACTAGATCTCATGATCAGCTAAGCAGATTTATGAGAGCTGATCAAGTAACTCTCCTACGTATGGTTGCCATGACACCTACATGTGAACACATAATATCAATAAATTTTACAATAATATGAATATAATTAATATAGAACCATATAATTTTACATAAACATTACTTGATCAAAAGTCTGTGCATCTAGCTGATCTCGGTTTAGGAGAAGTACACCCGATGGGTTATGCATCAATGTCAAAGGTACTCTTCATATACACCCTAGTGAAAGAGCTAGCTCTTCCTCTAGCTTTGCCAGAGATCGAGCTGGTAATCCATTGCGAATAGCCTCAGGTAGGTCATCATCCCCAAAATTGACATCAACATCGTGTAAGGCATGAGCGGATGGTGGTGCTATATCTGCGTGTGGTTGCCCAAAATTGGGTCGCCTGACATGAAGTCTCTCCCAAGACCATAGCTGAATATAAAATAATGAGAAAGTGGGCCATAATGTTGTAGTTTTTATATTGTGTTAAGAAAAATATAATAAATCATTCATACTTAACAACACACATTCTCATTTATTACATACCTGTATGAGTGTAATATAACTGCTAATACCATCGCTATGATTTAAGCTAGCTCGGCATAACTCACAGTATGTATGTGCTAGTACTGCAAAACCCCAACTATATATCACAGTATCCATCAAATCTCAAAGTAGTGAGAGAAGGAACATGAGAACAAGCACACCCTTTTTGTCCACAAACAAGAAGTATCCAATAAGCACTAAGATGAACCCACATGCACAATGCTGTAATGTGACCTAATCTGCAACATGTGGTGGGGTGTATAACTAGATACATAACCACCACAAAGAGATAGTGGTTTTTCTGATAGCATCAGTGGATGGGATGACACCGAGCAACTCCATGCACAACACAGGCACATCGAACACATATGTGTCAGTGACTACTGGGTCATGGATACGAAGGCCAAGGAGGATGGCAACATGAAATGTGTGTATCTCGGGTCACAATCTTTCAATGAGTGAGGTGATAAGTGACCAATCAATCGTAATGTGGCCCAAATAATATATACCATAAAATCCAACCCTGATCATGTATGGCTGAATCCAAATATCCATCCTCCACATAGTCATGAATGCTCTCATCTGTTGTCGAGGGTAGATGTTCTCTTGAAGCTATAAGCAATGAAACAACTAAATTTAAAAGTGCTTATGTATAAATTACATGTTAAAACTACTAATAGTAATTGCTAATTAATAAATTATGTACATGATCTGTATCTACTAAGTGTGATCGGTGTCTATCTTGCAATACCAAGATAGATGTATCCGACAGATCCACATCATGAAACCCCCTATCCATATATATAAGATATAACAAATCTAGAATAATTGTCAAACATGGCTGTCAATATTAATCACAATGATAATTTATAATACACACATAGAATAAGAATGTTTCATTCAATAGAATAAGTCTGATACAAGACAACAACAAAATATTCAGGGCCTCATTTACAAGAAATTAATATTAGTACATAAGTCTTATCCCAAATAACAACAAAAAAGGGAGGCCGCATTTACAAATAAACAACTAAACTTGATTTCTATTCTTACAAGACCACTGATTGTGACACTCTTGTTTGCACAACCTACATTTTATCTTAGTTTTTTTCTCCCTAATGTCCATTTTATTATGCAAATGGATTGATTTAGGATAGCCATTGACTTTGTCATTTCATTGACCTATGAGCTATAATCATTGGACCATCATAAAAAATTAATTCATCTTCTTTGAATATGGGATAAAACAAGATTGCCCAAGTGTCATAGTAGGACTACGTAGTGTAGTAGTCTTGAACAAATAACTAAAAATCAACACATTGATGCTGACATGTTGCTATGATATGGCTACATGGAAATCCAAATATCAGTGTCTTACCACATGTGCATTTCTTGTCATTTATGTTGAGGTCTCTTGGATTTTACATGAAAATATGCCCTATATGTAATCGTAAAGAACAATTTCTATTAATTCAGCCTTAACCACGACCTTGAATCCGAGTATCAACATATGGTGTGAACTGCTAATCTGATGCCAATCTATCGGCACCTTGTTCTCTTCTTACAGCAAAGCAACTGTTAAGGTAAGAAAATATTAACTGAACTAATATAGTGATTGGTAAGCTATGAGCCCCTTTATGTTCACTATTAAATACCTTTGACATATTTGTTGTCATTATTCCATATTTTCAACCTCCATCATGTGAAACCCATAATGGAAGTGGGATCACCTCTAACCATTGTCGTGCTTCAGAATTAATTCTCCCAATTGTAGTCATATGCCTATTAATCTTTCGTGTTGTTATCGCAACATCTACTTTGCACACCAAATTCTATTTATCTTTAAAGCTGGTCATAAAATTGCTTGCAAGATGATGGATATGGATATCATGATAGCCATATGGTGCATCCCAATTAAGATGATGATCACTCATAGCTGCTATAATACCTGGATATCTGTCAAATATAACACAAATCCATGTCCGTTAAGTTACTCTATTTCTGATACATGCCATGAAAATTCCCCAACTATCAATATTCTCACCTTCTATAATAGCAAATGACAATGGAAATAACTAAATATAATTGTCACATCTCATAGCAATCAACAATGTCCGTTTATACTTCTCATACAAATGTGTATCATTAATACTTAGTATAGGATGATAATTTGTGAACCCTTCAATTGATTGCTTGAATGACCAGAACACACACTGCTATGTCTCATTGTTTGACACACTATGAGAGATGGTTTTCCAAATAACAACACATCCAGGATTGGCTTATTCTATGGCCAAGAACAAATGTGGGAGATCTATATATGATTAAATAAAATCACCAAATAAGTGTCTAAATGCCTAGTGCTTCCCATCCAAGGCTTTTTATTATGAAATTTTATATCCCCATTTCTCCTTCATGATTGCTTGAAAAGTAGCAGGGGGCAATATAAATTATGCCATAATTATAGATTCTATATGTGTAGCAACCAACTTTGACTCTAGTTGATGATGGTCTCAGTTTAAACACGGATTTACACAAGTATGCAACCCTTTATATTTGTTGATCACAAATAAGTTAATATCTTTTACAACCATGGCATGCAACTTTTATTGATATTGATATACTTCGGCCTTCTTACATCTTAAAACCAGTAATTTTTGTGAGGAGGCAATTACAACAAACTCATGGTGTACTCATATTGAGTAAATCTTTGCAGCCTTTTACAATTTGGATTTAGAATTAAAAACTTACCCAACTACAAATTAACCACTCACATATGAAAAATTTTAAAATTCAATATCCGGCATTGAGAACGATGGTCATTGGTTTAATTAAATAGTCATCGTTCCTAATGACATGATTTGAAAATTTTTAAAAGTCAAATGGTGACATTATGAACGACGACCATTGGATTAATTAAATAGCCGTCGTTGCCAATGGTGGCATTTGAAATATTTTAAAATTCATTAGCTTCCATTCACAATGTTCGCCTCTAATTTTTAAATTTTAATAGTGTGGCAATGACCGTCATTGTGAATGACAACCATTGCCATGATGTTTCCAGATGCACTAAGTTGGTAATATTTTTCAAACTAGCATTATATTTTATATTTTTTATTTAAATTGCATTATTCCATACAAAACTCCATAAATTAGGTTATAGATATTCAAAAATTAGAAATAGGTTTATGAACCTTTATGTACAAGACCATAAACCATGAAAAACAATTTAACACCTCAACTTCCATTAAAGTTCGCATACATACATCATAAATACCAAGCTTACTTTAGAAAAAATTGATATTAGTTTTATATAAAATTTTTATGAATGCTAGCTGATCACAAATAATGCATAGGATGAAATGTCAGTATTATCTTAAATCCTATTGTTTAAATTATCATTTAACACAATATGTTTTATTTATTTATGAACAATTTAATTAAAAGCAAATTATATATATTCTAGTCTATGATTCATAAGAGTTTACAAGTGATGGAAGTTTTGACTATTTATTGTGCTAGTGTTAGAAATGCTATTTTGGGTTAAGCCAAAATATTTATTTGTTTAATTAGCAATTAAGTAAGGAAAAACTAATATCTCAGAGAGTTTTGTTGCTCACATTGATTTAGTAAGGCCAAAAATACTCAACCTAGATCTTTGTTGCTTAGTTTGCAGGTGAATACCAACTTAGGTTGTGCTACTTGAATTGTCAAGTTGACTTTTTTTAATGTTAAAATATAATAAATTTTTATTTTATCAAAAGATAAAATCTAAAAATTATATTTTAAAAATTATAAAAATTATTAATCATTTGCTTAAAACTTATATCCAACTCAAATTAGAATACTCATATTATCAAGAATATTCATAATTAGTGAAAGAATTGTTGAGTTTTGCTATTCTTTCACACATTCAAATAAATATATGTGTGACTGAGAGAATAGTGATGTGTAATATGATGATATACTAAAGCTTGTTTCTCATGCTATACAAATCATTTAATTTGCTATTTGAAAACTTTACAAAAAATACAGTAGATTCTAAATTATTTTAAAGTTTCAAAATATAATAAATTATAATTAATAGTCAAATTATAAAAAAAATTAAAATTTACCCCCAATTAACAGTCCAAATTATAAGATATTAAAATTTACTTCCAATTAAGAGTCCAAATTAAAATAAATTACAAGTCCATGCTAACAAAAAAATAAGAATTTAAACACATGAGTGTTTTGTTTGTGTTTATTGTATAATAATGATAAAATCAAATTCATTAAATTTGATATTGTTCATGTTTTTTAACAACCTCCTTAATTTTGATAAAATTAAGGAAAAAATTAATGTATTCCATGTAAAAAAAAACCATCTTAAATTAAATATAAAATATGAGTTACTCATGGTGATGCTGATTAGTAAACTCTTTTTTTATGCTAGTTTAATATTGTTTGAAAATATTTTGATATTTTTGTTAGATGTTATTAGATGTAGGGAAAATTAAGGTATGGTGCATTAAAATAATATTTTTTAAAAAATTACCTAAATAAGTAAATATTCATATTAAAAAATATATCAAAATAAAAGATTTCTACTTTATGGTAAACTCATAAAATATTTTTATTTTTCCTGTATATTTCATGATTTGAAAAAAAATAAAAACAAAAAATATATTTTCAAAAACACTATAGCATGAGAGGTATATTGTTTTGGAAAATAGTATGCTCGATTTGTAACAATATAATATTTATATAAATATTAAAAACACATAACATTATATATTAATATTTATATATTTATATAATCTTATGACATTATATATAAATGTTTATACTTTAATATATATAAACGTATAGCATTATATATAAACATTGATATGTTTATATAAACATATAAAGTTATATATAAATATTTATACATATGTGTTGATGTTTATAAATATTTATACAACATTTACATAATACTATCCATTTATATAATTGTTTATATAACATTTATATAACATATAAAATGTTTATACATATTTATAAACATTTATATAACATGTAAATTTTTATATAACTATATAATATTTATAATGTTTATATAAATGTGATATATAAACTATATAATATTTATAAAAGTGTTACATATGTATGTGTGTGTGTGTGTGTGTGTGTATGTAATATTTATAAAAATATTGTAAACACAACATTATATCTATTCACTTAAACATTTATATAATCATATGCCATTATATATAAAAGTTTATACATTAATATAAATGTACAACTGAGAGAATAGTGATGTGCAATATGATGCTTTTATGCATACACAAGAGATTATGTCTATAATGTATATATGATTTGAAAAAATGATATATCATAGAGAAATATTAGTAGTTTTATCTATGAATGAAGCCGATAGTATTATTGGGTATTGAGGGAGATAATTCAATTATCATTGTCATTTAGGAGTCATTATAGAGCTCCTCTATCGTGATGTTTACTTCAAAAGTGTAAACAAATCTTTTTTAAAATTTAGTTGTTGATACTTCTCATTCGTTATGTACCATAGTTTTCATAACTCATTTTTTTACTTAGATGTATGATTATTAATTCAGAAGTTAATAATCATTGTATAGAAAATTATTATTTTCTTAATATTTTGTTCTCGTTTTTTAAAAATATTGAAATAGCTACTAAAAAATTATCTAAAATAATTTGTTATTAAAAATATACAAGTTGAAATTTGGTTGCTTTTGTATTTTTTTTTATTTTTGGATTTATGTGTAGTCTTATTTTTTTGAGTTATATTTTTAAGTAATTACTTTTTAATTTTATTTTTTTGGATAATGTTACTATTATATATTTTTATTTTTATGGTCTGATATATTATTAGTTATTTAGATATTATTGATATGTTACTTATTCATTATTTACTTGGTTATTTATTTTTTGTTTAATTGAGATGTTATAAATTTTGTATTACTATATATCTATACAATTTATCAATGGTTATATAAAATAATATATTTTTTAATAAATGAAATAATATGAAAATTTAATTACCAATTAATAATGTTCATGGTTATTAGTAATATTATTAATTTTCTCCATTGTTATAACCATAAATTAGTTTTTTTTTATTTCTGAAATTTATTTAATTAATTTATAAATAATATTATAAAAAATAACCATAAAAATTTCATATACTATTAACCATAAATTTATTTATTTATGAAATATTATAATTAATGGTTAAATATAATATAATTTTGTTTTCTAATATTTTTATCTCTGCCCCATCCCTCCCCCATCTGGCCTTCTTTACGTAATTAGGTCAGTTCACTTCCTGAAAAATCTTCGACTATTAGAACACACTATCATTCCAGCATTGTTTCCAAGAACCGCATCAAACAAAGAACATCTCTCAAAACACATCGTCATCACAACATTATTTCAAAGAACCATATCAAACAAAGAACATCTCTCTCTCTCTCTCTGCGTGTTTTTTTTTGTTTATCATCATTATAATTTAATGAGAAATTAAAAATGACTTTTGCAAATTTAAAATTGGTAGTGAGCTAAATGGTGCTTTTTTGTTGAGTTCTTGTGTATTAATGATAAATTGGTAGTATGAACTTTTTTTATTTTAATGATTATTATTTTTTAATTTTTATGGATTTCAAATCAGCCAAAAAGTATGCTAGCTCTAAAATTCGAAGAATAGTAAAAGAGGACAAAGAAAATAATAACAAGAGAAGGAGGAGAGCAAGGTACTGTAATTTTTTAAATTAAAATTATATCTTATATTTTAATTTTTGGTTTTTTATATTTTAAAAAGTTTTGTCTTGTAGAGATGATGAATATGAAGAACATGTGGAAATATATCTATTAGATAGGTTTCTATGGTTATAGTGTGAAACTCTTAAATTTTTTCTCAAAGAAGAATATAAAACTTAACCATAACCTTTAATTTTGCTGTCATTGCTAATGTTGACAGTTTGTTGAGGTTGTAATTTTTGTTGGTGGATGTTTATGAAATGATTCTATTTAGCTTTTATTCTTAATAAATCATTTTTTCTGGTCTTTAATTAGGTACCCAATAAATTCCATAGTTATTCTATTCTATTATAATTGTAGATGCTTTCATTAATTTAATTGGCCCAATATTAATTTTTGTTTAATAGTACTATTGAAAAAAATTCACTACACTAAGACTTTATTATATCTATCTAATATTGGCATGTAGAATCAAATCACACTTGATGGAGAATTGGGGGGTGTAGAAGACAAAGAGCCCATGTCAAACTATACATTATTGTAAGCATGGGAACAAACATTGTATAGAATTTTCTTAATGTGTTTTCTTAGATACCATGCAGTCTCAAAGCACATTAGCCGTGAATGGTGACCTATTTCGTGTATACATTTATAAAAAGTAATTATTCCATCATTATATATGGTTCACATGAGTAATATGATAGATAATTTGATTAGTAATAGAGTATACCCTTTTGTTTTAAAAAAATGTGCATATAGTATATATATCCAAAGTAATAGACATGTGGTGCGTGTTAAGTTGCTTATATAGTTCAATCTATGTTTGCTTTACATTCACATTATTTATTGTTCACAATGAAACATGTGCACTAATATGCTTCCGTGCACAAAAAACTTACCAATTTCTTTGTCACACATACAAAAAATTAGAAATTATCAAAAATAATAGGGTAGAACTAAATGAAAAAAAAATCAAACAAGATGAAACACGTCATTTAATAATGACTTTCAAAATTTTGACTATGATCTAATGTTGATTCTGAGATTATTACAAAGAATCAATATATCAAAGAAAAGTTTTTTAATTAAAATTGTTTATTGGATCTAAATCTCCAAATGAAGAAATATCTTTAATATTGGTGTGATATTTTATTTTTAATGTTATTCTAGTAGTATAATTTTTGTTAAATTAAACAATTAGCAATAAAAAATTAATGATAAACCAAAATCAAAAATTATCATTAATGCATAACATGAAACTCTTAATATATGATACTCTTGATATAACATATGTTTTCCTTTTATTTTATTTTTTCTTTTTAGCTATTTTAGATTTAGCATATGTTAATAAATATTTTTGTGCATTTGATGATACTCTTGATATATGACACACACACACACAAATATGTATTTATAGTTTTTTGTTTGAATTTATGTGTATCATTGTATATTTTGCCGTATATATATTTGCAATGTTTTGTTTTGGTGTAACATTATAATATGAGTATATTAAATGATTTTATAATTTTTTTTTCAATTATAGCCATGTTATTGTTTGATGAAATTAATTAACCTGTTTTATAATATTTTAAAAAAAGTGATGTGCCCATTTGGTTTATTTGCTCATTGACAATTTGGGCATTATTAAAAATAGCCCTCTTGAGCTGCACTTTGCCAAAATGTAGATTCTCTTTAATCTTTTCTTTGATAAAATAATCTTTTTATGTGATTAGACTGCTAATAAAAGATTAGATTGAAAATTTCATATTATGTGAGCTAACAACCATCATAGAAAATGAAATTTGGCATTTTAATACAAAAAATTAATTTCTCAATTAAATATTCAATTGGAAAAGTATATAAGTGATAGTCATATCTATAATTTTTGCTAAATTAATAAGTTGTCATCCTTCTTATCCTTTAAGTTTGAATTGATGTGTATGTAAATAATCTTGAAGTAAATTACTTAAATATTAGGATAAATTTCTATTACACTGCTATTTTTTTGGCAGGTCTTTAGTTCATAAGATTGTGTGTCCTTAGGATGCTACTTTAATTAACTATTTATTTATACATTTATTTGGCTTTACTCTTTGTATTTCAGTCATGTGTCTCTATAATATAAAGCTTTAGTTTTACTAGATTATATTCATTCATTTCTAATCTTTATCTTGTTAGTAAACTTAATGTAGGATGTGACTGGATTACTAAGAGCATTGTAGTCAACTAATTTTGCTTAATTCTCATTCTTCTTAGCTTAGTTAGTTTACTTTAGCAAATTGTATTTTGATTGTAGTTTTCCACAAAATATGTTAATGTTAATGTCTGTAAGTATTCGTATCTCTAATCAGCCCATATTTGTAATGCTAGGAATCTATAATCGAAGGCTTCTTCACATATATGTTTTCTAGTTTAATACTTTGTATGATATGTTTTCTAGTCAATATCTATTATTGTTCATGTCTGAATTCTTCATTAATTGATTTACCAAAAGTTCTTGGAATTGGATCTTCATTCCATTTATTTTTTCTATCTTATTTATTTTTATATTCAAAGATTGAGTTGAATCATAGTTAAAATTTTGTTCTCTGATCTTCATCGAGAAGTGAGAAGCTTACTCCTTCACACTTGCAAATCTTTTCTTTTTTGCGTCCCTTTCTTGCACTACAAGAAAAATCCCATATAGCTAGGGATAATTCCTTAGTTAAATGAAGATTTTCTATCGCTAAATGGGATATAGCGACGGATTAACGATAGAAGTTTTCCCAATCTAAAGTGCATCGCTAAAAATTAGCGAGGGAAAGAGTCTGTTGCTATAATATTTTAGAGACAGAAATATTCCTAGCTAAAATAATAATTTCTCTAGCTAAATTAATTAGCTAGAGTAACCATCACTAAACGGATATAATAATGGAAGCTTTCCCAATATAAAGTGCTCGTCTCTAAAAATTAGTAAGGAAAATAGTCCCTAGCAAAATAAATTTAGCGATGGAAAAATACCTAGCTAAAATAATAATTTCTCTATATAAATATTAAGGGAAAAATCCCTAGCTAAATTTGTAAGGGAAAATTCCTTAGCTATTATCATTCCAAAACTATTTTCAGAATTTTATTTTTTTTTCAAATTATTTAATAAAATAATTTAATATTTTTATATTAAATTGAATTAAAACATAAACTATAAATGATAATTTATAATTAATAAAAAATAAAATCATTTAAAATATTATTATGATTCAATATTTTACATAATTCAACAAAAATATAACCAAATATAATTACAACATATTGATTAATTTATCTACCGACAGTGCATAAAGTATAATCTATCTGTGCATTGATCTCGCTTTCTCTCCATCATCTCCTCCGATCACCATATTTCTACTACGACAAAGATGTCCGAGTCACGGTGCATCATGTTTAGTAAAAAATCTTTTTACTTATAAAAGCTTTGTACGGGGAATAATGCGGTACCATATCTGTACGAAATATAAACTAGCCAATCAAATCAAAATAAATAAATAAATAAATATATGTTTTGATAAATATATAATACTACAATATAGATGTACATATATACTACAATGTATATGTACATATATACTAGCATTTCACTAGTTACATATATTATTGCAATATATGTACATATAAACTGTAGTATTATATGTACATATATACTGTGTACATATATACTCAGTATATATGTACATATATACTGTAGTGTATATGTATACACTAGCATATACTGACATGTACATATATACTGGTATATATATATACAAGTATTTATATGTACATATATACTCAGTATATGTACATATACACTACAATATATATGTACATATATATGTGTATACATATACAGTGTAGTGAATATGTACACACTGGTATATTTCTATATGAATATATATACTGGTATATATGTACAAGTATTTATATGTACATATATACTTAGTATATGTACATATACACTACAGTGTAAATGTACATATATGTGTATACATTTACACTTGAGTATATATGTACATATATAAGTAAATGTATGTACATATACACTGCAGTGTATATGTACAAGTATGTACATATATACTAATAAATACTTGTACATATATACATGTATATATGTACATATACACTGTAGTATATATGTACATATATACTAGTGTATACATATAAACTGCAATATGTATGTACATATATACTATAGTGTATATGTACAAATACTTTAGCATATATATGTACATATACTAAGCATCTATATATACATATAAATATGTACATATACTATAGTGTATATTTACATATACACATATACTGGTAAATACTTGTACATATATACCAGTATATATGTATATGTAGATATATACTAGTATATATGTACATATACATATATATAGGTATAAATGTACAAGTATTTACATTAAAATAAAGCGTAAACACCTATTATGGAGCATGAACATCAAACAACTATATATTCTGTAATAAGAATAAAAAAAATGAACAACACCTTAACTAGGGCTATAAAAATCATCTTTGTTTATATGAAATTGCATCTAACTTGGAAACACAAGGCACAAAAAATTTGCAATAAGATTGTACACGATAAAAGTTCAATACATATACATACATATTGTGCAGAAAATATAATCTATTCATTAAATTGACGTTGCTTTTTGTCCCCCAGCTCATTCGGTCACCATCTTTCTGCTACGACAAAGCTGTCCTAGTCACGGCATGTAATGTCTAGTAAAAAATTTCTTCGCTTATAAAAGTTCCGTATGGGGAACAATGCCGTACCATATCTGTATGAAATTTAAACTAGTCAATCAAATCAAAATAAATAAATTAATAAAGTTATGTTTTGATAGATATTTAATACTACAGTATATATGTACATATATACTAGCATTTCACTATTTACATTTATTACTATAGTATATGTACATATTTACTATATTATTATATGTACATATATACTAAGTACATATATACTCAGTATACATGTACATATAATGCTGTAGTATTATATGTACATATATTGCAGTATGTATGTAGATATAATGATCATCATTTCACTTGGTTCTTATGTTCTCCTTATTCTTACTTTTTTGTGTGGCTTTGATTGGTGCACTAGAAGAGACATGCTCCCTTCATCTAGCAATAGCATGATATCCTTTCACCTTTAGCGTGCTAATTAATTCTCTATTTCTTTATGTAGATTATGCAAACACATTGCCTAGATATTCACGATATTTTATTTTTGCATATTCATCTGTAAGTGATTTTATTTAATTAATAGTATTATTTGTAGTCATTGTAAGTTTCATTTAGAATTATGTTTGAGCATAATTCTTTGTAAATAGAACAAGGAAAATTTAGTTTAGATCGTCAGTGGATGTACAAAAGGTTTATGAATTGAATTTTAAAATTAGATTTTTTGAGTGGGCTAGAAACTTTCTTCAACTTTGCTTGTAGTGAATTGAGATAGATCGACAAAGATAAAATTAAGTGTCCATGTAATAACAACAAGTGTCAAAATATGTCTTTTCGTGATGTAAACATTAATCTATACCATCTGGCTAAATATGGCTTTGTAAGAAATTATTTTGTTTGGATTTATCAAGGAGAAAGTACAATGATTGTGAACATTGACCAAAATGAGAGTACTGAATCCTATGTATGTAGTGAAGAAGCATCAAACACATACCATAGAATGGTCAAGGAAGCTACTGGTGCTGACTTCAATATGGATTACATGGAAGAACCACCTAATTCCAAAGCTCAGAAATTTTATGATATGCTCAAAGCTGTAGATAATAGGTTGTGGCTTGGTTGTAAAACACATTCGCAAGTATCACTTGTGGCTCAACTTTTGAGTATGACGTATGAAAATCATATATCTGAGAAATTATTTGATTAGGTGACAGAACGAATAAAGAGATTATTTTGTATCATAATTTGGTAACTAACAACTTTTACAGCACTAATAAGATACTACGAGGTATGGGTCTACCAGTGGAAAAATATGATTGTTGTTTCAATGGATGTTTGTTATATTGGTGTGGTGATATGGATTTAATTAGCTATAAGATTTGTGACAACCCCAGCTTAAGAAGGCATCTTGTGTTGCAGAAATATGACAGAAGATGAAAGTTGCATTTAAGAAGATGTATTACTCCCTTTTAATTCCTTGATTGCATAGACTATATGCATCAAATGCTATAGCACATGATATAAGGTGACATTCTTAGCTTGAGATTGAATAAAGGGTGATGCGTCATCCATTAAATTAACTTGCTTGGAAGCATTTTTATCATATACATCAAGATTTTGCTGGTAAAAGTCAAAATGTGAGGTTGGATCTCTACACTGATGGTTTTCAGCCATTTGGCTAGTCTAGGCAACAGTAAAGTACATGGCCAGTGATAGTGACACCTTACAATTTTTCTCCATTGTTGTGTTTGAGGAAGCAATATATGTTTTTGTCAATATTGATTCCAGTGCCAAAAAATCCAAAAGACATGTTGGATATTTTCTTACAACCTCTTATAAGTTAAATCATTTATGGAATGTTGGCATGAATATATATTACATTTTAAAAAAACAAATTTTTATTATGAAAAGGCCCTTATGTAGACGGTAAGTGATTTTCCTACATATTCAATATTATTGGGTTAGAGTACTACAGGATGATTAGTAGGCCCGTATATCATGGACAAGTCTGATGCTTTTACTCTCAAATTTAGTGGTAAATAGTCATCGTTTGATAACCATCGTAAGTTTCTACCTACAAATCATCTATTTCGTATAAATAGAACTATATTTCGAAAAAATAAAATAGTGAAGATAGTTCCACCAACTGTTCATTCAAGAGATGATATCTTGACAGAGATTCAGAGTTTAGGTTTGAAAAGGTAACTTAAATGGACACTACTAGAACTAATGGACCAATATGAAAAACATTTGGCAGGAGAAAACACAATATTTTTTGGGGCATGCCCTATTAGAGGTCCAATTTAATTCGTCATAACTTGGATGTAATGCATATTGAAAAAAATATGCTTAATATTTTTTTCAACACTATCCTGAATGTACGTGGAAAAACAAAGGACACTTTAAAATAAAGACAAGAGTTTATTGATTACTATCGGCATCCTAAATCAAAATAGAATGAGGCTACAAGAAAATATCCTAAAGCTTGTTACACACTTGATAAGAAGGCAAAATAGAGATTATGATAATGGGTTAAAATTTTGAAATTCCTTGATGGATATGTGTCAAATATGGGCAGATGTGTAGATATGAACAAGCTTAAGTTATATGGAATAGAAAGTCATGACTATCATGTATTTATGTAGAGATTAATACCAATTATTTTTTGTGAAATACATTTCCTAAATGTTTGGAAGATCCTTACAGAACATAATTTGTTCTTCAAATAGCTAACCACACCCACAATCAAAAAAGATGACATGGCGAGACTGGAGAATGACATACCGCTCATTCTTTTTAAGTTTGATTAGATATTCCAACTAAGCTTTTTTGACTCATGGAGCATTTGCCTGTCCATTTGGCTTATGAAGCAAGGATAGCCAGGCTGGTGAAATACAGGCTGATGTATCATTTTGAGAGATAAATAAATATAAGTAGCTATGTTTTATTCTTTTACTCATAAATTAATATTGTAATTTATTTAATTGAAACCTAACATAATGGTTGTAGGTATCTTCGTAAGTTGAAATTAAATGTTAGAAACAAGGAAAAAGTTGAAGGTTCTATTTTCAATGCATATTTAGTAGAAGAAGTATCATCTTTTTGTTCTTATTATTTTGAGGACCATATCAATACAAAGAATAGAAATGTGTCTCGGAATGATGAAGGTTAAGTGATGGTAGAAGAGCACAAGTTATATATCTTCAAACACCCTGGAAAAGTATTTGGAAGAGTAATAAAAAGATGTATGATAGATGACAAGTACAAAGTAACTCGGAGCTACATTTTACTTAATTGTGAGGAGGTTGCACCATATATTGAGCATGTATACACAAAATGGTTGCAGGTTTAATCATATGATAAATTTGTCCTGAATAGGAATAATTAAAAATTGATATCCATTGTTCTCCCTTTATTTATATTTGTGCATTGTTAATATTGAGCAGTTAAAACATTAGCAACCAGCCATTCCTACGCATGAGGTCGATTATATACTAGAAACAAAATTTGCGAAATGGTTCAAGAACAATATGAGAATTATTTAACCTTAATTTTTTGAATAATTTGATTTTTTAGGATCTTATATTTTTTAACATTATTTGTTGAATTTATGAAACAGACAAATGATCCTTCAAATAGATTTTCCACATATTCATACATAATCTAAGTAAAGGCCCATTTAGATATGTGATAACCTATCTTGGGTATTTTGTCTATGGATATAAATTTCACACAATAGGGCACGGTTCTTCTAAAGCAACTATTAATAGTGGTGTATGCATTAAAAGATCAAGTTATAGTTCAAATGAGATAGATTATTATGGTCAAATAGCAGAAGTTATTGAGTTGTAGTATCCTAGACTCAAAAATAATAGGATTGTATTATTAAAATGTGAGTGGTTTGATCCTACACAAAATATGGGTACAAAGATTCATTCGGTTTATAAGCTAGTGGATGTTACCCATAAATGTAGATTTAATTAATATGAGCCATTTATTATGGTAGTTCAAGCTACTATAGTATATTATTGTACATATTCGAGTTTATCTCATAATAAGAGTGACTGATGAGTCATTTGCAAAATAAAAGCTTGATCAAATTTTGAAGTACAAATATCTCAACAAAGAAGTGCAAACTTTGCTATTACACTAGCATTTCAAGAAGATGACATAAATAATTTTGAGCTTATGCAAGTAGACAAAGATCTTGAAAACTTATCTAACTTAAATGGTGGCCTAATAGAAACTGAAGATGGTCATTTTCTATCTGAAGATAAGTTAGAACTTCCATCAGAATCAGATGAAATGTCAGGAGATCTATTAGAGAATGATATTGATACCAATAATTAAACTATTATAATTGTATTAGAATATTATAGTTTCTAAGACTTTCTATATTTTGTTGCAATCCATTTTTATGTGTTATTTTAAAATGCATGGTTGTTCATCATACAATATCAATTTATGTTTTCATTATATCTCTATTATTTGTTCTATATTTTTTACATTTTCTATAGTATATGGTGCATAAAGGATGTGGGCATGGTGGAGATGGACATGGACGTAGACATGGATGAGATTCATGTAGTATTTTGTCCTATTTTATCGTCAGTATCATCTAATACCCACCCTATCTAGACTTCAACATCACAATCACCATCACCATCATTGACATCTTTACCATCACCTTTATCAGATAGGACACAAGCCATTATCCTTCTTGCACTCACTTCTGATCCATCACAATCATCTACACCATATTTTACACCATTAGTTTTTACCCCATTTACATCACCATCAACATTATCAATTGATGTGGCTTTCTCTACAGGCAGTGCTAAGTTAGTAATAGAGATTATGGATCAGAAGTATATGTAATATGTAAATATTACTTTAATAAAATATTATGATGGCCCTATTAGTGGTTTTTATTTATAGATATAAATTACTTGTGTTTCAATGTTATTTGTTTATTTTTATAGTTTTATTCCATTTCACAAGTGTTCATCTATAATTACAAAGTCTTTCAAAAAAATGGTAGATTCCAAAGCATTCTCGTGGAAGAAAGGTTTTGAATCAACAAAAGAGACTAACTTTTATATCTTTCAGGTAAAAAAAAAAGAAACAAACGCATTGAAAATTAATTATCTAATTAGTTAACTATTATGTTTGTTATTAGTCAAGAATAAAGGAATTATGTCCTAGTTATTATTATACTTTTTTTGTAAATTTTTTATATATAGAATCAGTGTACATGGGCACCCCAATTTGATGGACAGATAAAGTCATTATGGTATAGCAAAGCTTCTCGACTGTACTAAGATTTTATCCATAAATTAAAGATTCTAAAAGATAGGCGTGATTTTATACATGAGGATGAGTATCCAAGATGGCTTAAGTATTGGGAAAAGCCAGAAGAAAAAAAATTAGAATTAGCCAGCAAAAACTGATGGAATAATGTAGCTTGACCAAGTACAGAAATGTCTTGCCACACAGGAGGATCAAAGTCGAGCATTGAGCATGATTGAGATTTGGTACAATTTATAACTTTAAAACATTTATATATTTAACAGTTGGCCTAATAGTCCAAATAATTCAAATCTTTGCATGGTTTCACAATTTTAGCTAAAATTTTCTAACATATTTATTTTTTGACTTACAAAATACATACTTTAGGCCTGAGAATTGGGTTAAGATCTCAATTTTTATAAGATTTTCAGAAAGATGCATGTGAAGAAAGTGGATGGGTAATTTGTTGACAAAAAATCTCAGATGATTGCTAAAAAAATCTATTATATTAATAAAATTTTAGAATACTATAATAAATTTGGAATGTTATGTGGAATGAAAAATATTTGATTTATTTTATTTATATCTAGCATAGTATTTTATTATGTTTTAACACATGATCTAATGGAGGTATGTGTGACAGTTGATTCTCACCTAGTTGAGGGTTCTATGGATCTTCAACCAATTGAATATGATCATATCTATCTGGAGACCATAGGAGGTAAGAAGAAGTAGTGAGTGTACGACATCGGCTCGAATGTAGTTGCTATTTGTTTTAGCAATTTGCTTCTAGTTCTTCTATCATAGTAGTGGTGGATGAGGTGGTCGAACTATAAGTAATTGAAATACATGAATGTATTGTATTTATTGAGATAGAAATGAAAGAGAAAGATCAATAGATTATTCTTTAGAAGGAAGAAATTTCAGTAAATAAAAGAAGTGAATGATGAGATGAAAGAATTAAGAATGCAATGCTACACTAGATATGCTATATGGAGTCATAATTAGTGGCCTTGACGTGACAGATAGAATACCATGTTCCAACAGAGATACCACGTAAGAGAGGCAAGCACAAATGCACTAACTAATGATGAGGATTTTTTTTTAATTTTTAATGAATATATAACCTATGTTATGTTTTTGTTCTAGCTATGTAACTATTGTATTAGAATAAATGTTGAATAGCTTTTACTTTTTGTTTTTATACAATTTAATATAGTCTATGTTTTGAATGATAAAATAGTTAGGGATTTTTCCATAACAAATTTAGCTAGGAAATTTTCTATATATATTCAGTCAAAAATATTAATTATTACTATTAATTACGATACAAATTAGCAAGGAAAAAATATAATTAGCATGTAAATTTTCTTTGTTCAAAAATTTTCCAGGAAGATAATTTTTTCATTAATATTTTGTGATGAACACTTTAGCTTGGGATAATTTACATATTAACTCCATCACTATTATATTTTAGCAACTAAATTTCTTATAATAGCTAAGGAAATTAACCTAGCCACCCAAAATTTTGTTTATAGTGATAGATAGATAGATAGACAGATTGATAAATAGATTCATAGATAGATTGAAAGAAAGATTGATAGACAAATTGATATACAAATTGATAGACAAATTGAAAATAGTTTGAAGGACATATTAATAGACAAATTGATAGACAGATAGATAGATATATAAATAGATAATAGACCGATATACAGATAGATGGATAGACATTTAGATAGATAAAAAGATAGATATATAGAAATATTGATAG
The DNA here is from genome assembly GCA_029783825.1 of Sapria himalayana. Lineage (NCBI taxonomy): Eukaryota > Viridiplantae > Streptophyta > Magnoliopsida > Malpighiales > Rafflesiaceae > Sapria > Sapria himalayana. The sequence continues at coordinate 74,570 of JAREIK010011373.1, read as the reverse complement.
ATAAATAGACAGATAAATTGATAGATAGATAGATAGACATACAAAGAGATAGATAAATAGATAGATAGACAAATAGATAAATAGATAGATAGACAAATAGATAGATAGACAAATAGATAGATAGATAGACATATAGATAAATAAATAGATAGAACGATAGATAGAGAATCAAATATATAGACATATATATAGAAAAATAGATACACAGATAAATAGACAAATAGTATAAAAGATATATAGATCGATAGATAGATACAAAGATAGATTGACAATTAGATATAGAAATATATAGACTAATGATAGACAAATCGAGAGACAGATATACAAACATATAATCAGATAGACAGACAATCAAGTAAACACATAGGCAAGTAGATAGACAGCAGCCAGAAAGACAAACAAATAGATAGGCCGATGAATAAATAGACAGATAGTCAAATAGGCAGATAGACAGATAGATAGATATATAGTTTGATAGAGAGATTGAGGGATAGATAGAAAGACAGATAAAAAAATAGATAGATAAATAGATAGATAGATAGATACATAAATAGATATTAAGAAAGATATATAGATAGGTAGAGAGATAGATAGACATATAATAGACAAAAAAAATAGATATATAAATAGATAGATAGATAGATAGATTGATTGATACATAGAAAGATTGATAGAAAGAATGATATACTATAATGATTAATAGACAGTTTTATAATTAGATTAATAGACAGATTGATAATCTAATTAAAAGATAGATTTATAGACAAATTGATAGATAGAAAGATGGACAGAAAGAAAGAAAGAATGAATGAAATAAAGAAAGATAGATAGATAGAAAGGTTGACAAATAGAAAGGTTGACAAATAGAAAGGTTGACAAATAGAAAGGTTGACAAATAGAAAGAAAGATAGATAATTTTATAATTATTTAATTAATATTATAATAAAAAATTTTAAGGTGTATATTTTGAATTTATACCTTGCTACACGCACATTAATTTATTTGAAAAAATTTTGATAGTAAATAAAATAAACGTGTCTTTTTGTATTATATTATATATATATATATATATATATATATATATATATATATATATATATATTATTTATTTAATGTTTTTATAATTAAAAAAATATTTTGGAAATACATATAATTTGTTTATTTTGGAAATATATTTAATGTTTAGTTTGTCGAGACTAAGTCCCCCATCTTTCCCTCGACATTTTCAAAGAATAAGTGATGCAACTCCTCCGCAGTCCTCCATCCTTCTCTTGACACCGATGCAACATAAACATATTCGAATTAAGTGATAATTTGTTATTGATTTGAGGTACTTTTTCTACTGTAATTCTTCATCGATTATCATAATGCATATTGATTCTATTAAAATTTTTTTCCGAAATTCTTCTTCTTTAATCGTATACATTAAATTAATTATACTTATTGTGATACATACCTAATGCATTTGTATTTTGTTGGGCAGTAGGTATGCTAATATAAACATAATTTAATTATACTTTTTTTAATACATATTCTGTTAATTTAATTATACTTTTTCTAAATACATATTCTTTTAATTTAATTATAATTGGATTACTTATATAAACTTAATCGTATATAACACAAAATGGGTGTTTTGTGTTGGGCAGTGTGTATATAACACATAAATATATAAGTGTATTTTATTATATTTATAACTATAAAAATAGTTTACATAAACATAACTATATATAAATATACCAGCATATATTTAATATATATATATATCTATCTATCTATCATAATTTTATATATGATACATTCAATATACATGTCGTGTATATCAGATACATATAACATTATATACATATTTTACCCAAATAAAGATATATTGTCTTTATGATAGGATTTTAATAATGTATATTTGAAATTTGTAAGTCATCATTATAAAATACACATCTAATAAATTTGCATTATGAAAATATCTATTATTCCATAATACCTTACCTACCCAATAAGTATAATTATATTAATATATGTAAACTATATTTTATACATGGCTTTATGTATAAGGAAAAACACACACTCATT